>JABUQX010004365.1:10000-12500 GCA_015478945.1 Trachelipus rathkii | reverse complement strand
AATGCACAACAAAAACAACTTATGGGTAATCCACGGACTGTCAGATGACTGTTGGTTGATCTTTTGTCAACAATGGGGAAGACCTCGGCCACCAAATCCTCCAACCGTATCAAAAATCTAGCAAACACTTAGTCAATGTTTCCAGTACTGAAACCTCCAAAACATTTTCCCTCAAGGACACGACTTCTTTCTTTAAAGTATTAACTGCTTGTCCTGTAATTTTCCAACCCTTACTGCTTTTAGAGGACTTTCGCGAGTAGTATCTGTCACAGAGCAGCACGTCGGATAATGATCAGACAGTGAGCACTTTGAAACAAAATTCTGGGAATTGAGAGATATATTAGTCAATAAATAATCTAGTACTGTGCTGGACTTTGCTGCATAAAAAGTGGGAACTGAAATTAGCTGATGAAGATTTTTGGACAGAAATATATAGTTTCGAATTCCTTAGCGGCATGGTATATTTTGTCAGCTGGTAAGTCCACATTGAAATCTCCACACAGTATAACTTTATTGCGCAAGTTTAACTTATCAAGAAATAAATGGGAAAAACATCCATTAAAATCAGCAAAACTTCCAATTCTTCTGTAAATTACACCTATCAGATTTGACGCCCTCTCCACAATCAAATCAACAGGCAGGAACTCAAATGTATCATTAACAATACATAAATCTTCTCATAACGTACATTGCAAGTTATTTCTATAGAATAAAAAATACCACCTCCGTAATTATCCTATAAATCTGATCAGATAAGTAGTTAGGCATGGTAAAGAGAACGTTGGAGTCACCAGTGAGCCACGTTTTAGTCAAAATTATGATAGAAAAATCAAGATCCGAAATTCTTAAAAGACAAATAAATTCATTAATGTTTTTTTTTTACACTCCATATAAACGTTTAGTGCCAGAATATGTAGCTAATTTTTAAATTTAAGTAAAATCAACTGTACGAATTTCAATCACCTCTGTTTCCAAAACTAGGCTACCACAATTGAGTTCAGAGTTAGAATCAGAAGTAGACATTTGCATATGGGCATTATCGTGCATTGTGGTGCTGTGCAGTGGTACACCAGAGATACAGCTGTTTCCAAAACTTAGGCTACCACATTGAGTTCAGAGTTATGAATCAGAAGTAGACATTTGCATATGGGCATTATCGTGCATTGTGGTGCTGTGCAGTGGTACACCAGAGATACAGCTTTGCTACATAGATTCAGCTCTCAAAATCGAAGCAGTATTAAAACAGTTGCAATAGACCATAGACTCTCAAACCTATTTCGTCTACCGCCCACTTTGAAAATCAATTATTTTTCAGCGCCCCCAATTTTTTTTACTTTACCAAAACTTAAAAAACCACAATAAATATATATATATATATATATATATATATATATATATATAATATATATTATATATATATATGCAATATATATATATATATATATATATATAATATATATATAGTATATATATATACTATAATATATATATATATAATATATATATAATATATATCTATATATATATATAATATATATATATATATATATATATATTATATATAAATAATATATATATATATTATATATATATATTATATTATAATATATAATATATATATATATATTAATAATATATATAATATATATATTATATATATTATAAATATAGTTAAAGAAATCGATGAAACTAAATTACTAAATAAGTTCAAACAAACCCCCATTGGTTTTCTTAGGCCCCTTACCGCGCCGCCCTCTTAGGCCTCCCGAGCGCCCACAGGGGTGCAGTTATGCGCCCGCACTTTTGAGAGAAACACTTGCAACATAGACAATGACAACATTTGAAATAATGTTCACCAATAATTGGTAAGACAATATTATCAATTAAACAAAGACAAACAGTAATTGTGCACCAAACAATAATTTGATAACAGTTGGCAGTAATAACAAAACACTTCAGTTTTAATACAATAATACCAACAGGAATAATAATTAAAATAATAATAATAATAAGTTAAGAATAATAATTAATAATAACTAATAATAATTAATAATAATAATAATAATAATACATAATAATAATACATATTCAATAATAATAATAATAATATAATAAATAATACATAATAATAATACATAATAATAATAATAATAATAATCAATAATTAATAATAAATAATAAAATATAATAATAATAGATAATAATAATAATAATCATAATTAATAATATAATAATATAATAATAATAATAATATATAATTAATAATAATACGAACAGGAATAATAATAAAATAATATATAATAATAAACAATAATAATAATAATAATAATAATAATAATAATAATAATAATAATAATAATAATAATAATAATAATAATAATAATAATAATAATAATAATAATAATAATAATAATAATAATAATAATAATAATAATAATAAAATAATATAATATAAAATAATATAATACTATAATAATAAATAATAATAATAATAATATAA
>JABUQX010004364.1:0-12367 GCA_015478945.1 Trachelipus rathkii | reverse complement strand
TATAAATATAATAATATATATATATATAATATATATATATAATAATATATATAATAATATAAATAATACTAAATATAATATATAATATAATATATATATAAATATTATATATAATAAAAATATATATATATATATATATATATTATAATATATATATATTATAATATATTATTATATATATATATATATATATATATATATATATATTAATTATATAATTAAAATATATATATATATATAATAATATAATATATATATAATATATATATATATATACCTGTTATGTTTTACGACATGAATTTGATTTTTTTGTCTTTTTATATATACCAGTATATGATCCTAACAGTCAATTTAAGGGTGACGGACATGATTCAAAAAATATAGGACCAGTTACGTTTACGACTCCGTCAGTTTAAATTTTTTTTTTTTAATTAAAGGAAACCCAAGGGAAAACCCAAAGATGCAGGAGTCGGGGTCTCTCGCCTTCGGGGAACGACAGGGTAGGACTATTTCCCCCTCCGGGAGGGGTCTCCGGAAAACCCCCGCTCATTGGTATTTGGGTGTCGCGGGGTCCTCCACCCCTCCCCTACGGGTTATGGAAAACGTCCCCCCCTCTGTCCCCCGTCGGCTCGAGCCCCCTAATTTTTCTTTTTTATTATTTATTTTTTTACATTTTTGTAAAATATGCTTTACACCTGATTCCAAATATGTTAATTGTTTTTCTGTAAGTGTCGTACTTTTCAGATATTCATTTATGAAATTTTTTTTTTACATTCTGTAATAAGCTTTATACGCTGATTTCAAATATGTAAATTGTTTTCGTAAGGTCTACACTTTTCGAATATTTCATTTTAAAATTTTATGTATAAATCTGATTTAAATAATATTTAAAGGTTAGTCGCTGCATAAGCAACAAAAAACACCACTGAAATTCATGGGAGCCGCGAATACTAACCCTTTCCTCAAAAACAAAAAAAATCAAAAACTGACGGAGTCTAAACATAACAGGGCCTATATAATATATAATATATTATAATATATATATAGATAATTATATATATATATATATATAATATATATATATATATAATAAATATAAATATATAATATATAAATTAGTATATATACTATATATAAGTATATGCCAGCCTCTAGAAGAGCCACAATCCAATTTCAAAAACTACCAATAGCTACAGGAAAAGAATACATGTTGAATCCTGGAAAAATTTTATTGGGGAAACTGTAAAAAAAAAAAGAAACACATATATGAAAACTACAATAGCTACAGGGAAAAGAAAATACATTTTGAATCCTTGTAAAAGTTTAATTAGGAAAATGTAAAAAAAAAAAAAAAAATAAACAAAAAATTGGCATTTTTTTGGGGGGGATATACATATTATAATATATATATATATATATATATATATATATATATATATATATATATATATATATATAGATATATATATATATATATATTATATATTAATAATTATTAATATATATATAATATAATAATATATATATAATATATATATATATATATATATAAGTATATATATATTATTTTATTTATTTATTTTTCCTCTCCATTTATCAATTTTCATCCTTTCAGCGCGCAAGCATCTTTCTTTTACCCTTATCCTGCACATTCGGTTTTCTCTTTAAGCTCTCAATTTGGTAGCTGACATCTTTCTAGAGAGTCCTCCACCGATTCTCCCATCTCTTCTCGGTCTTCCCCTTGGTCTGCTGCCCTCTGGTGTCCATTTCCCATCTTCTTTTCGGCATTCTCTCCTGCTCCATCCTCTCATATGTCCCCACCATCCATGTATGACCGTTTTCACAACAGTGAACACAGAAACATTTCTCGGTCCTCAGCCTTAGAAACGATTCTAGTGCATCAAAAGACGTCATGACAATTTATTCATTTTGTGTAACTATTGGTGGACACGATAAATAACACTACCCCTTATCTTCTGAGGACTACCTTATTTATCGGGCCTGCCGATGATATTTTTGATTTAGGATTATGTTGTTCAAACTTTGTGATGCAAACACATCAGTCCATCAGGGCAGTTGCAGTATTTATCTGGATCACGGACTCCAGAGATTCATCTAGGTCAACTTTCATTTCAGTCTTTCACACATAAGTTGATTTGTCAAGCTAAATTGGGTGATTGGAAATGAATTTGGGAAAAAGCCAGTTTCTCACTGTCTTAAAGAATCCGCAAAATTTCACGATAGTTTCCCAGAAGTGCTACTATAAACCGTCCAGCTCCTGCCATTTTAATATATGACGGACGAATTGTTTCAATATATGGAGGGCAAAAAACTACAAAGAAAGCTATTCTTAAGGAGTCATGATCTCTCATATCGAATCCATTATAAGCTCGACTAGCACAGGCGTTCCAACCGAAGGCAAACATTTTTATACTCTTGTTTTTATATCTACGAGCAGCATGATAACTTCTGAATTCTATATTTTCTTTCCTTTCATCTCTTTACCAACAACCAAATTACCCGTACAGAGAAGTATCTCACTTGATGATTTCTCGTAAATCTGAAAGAAATTTGCTTCGTGTTCGACCCAAACAATCCAACCATTGTGATGGGGCATTTGGGATAATGGAAGGCCTACATACGTCTCAAAATTCAGCCAAGAGACTAGAGACTTGATTCCACTCGTATTAAATTTTCCAGGGTCCCACAACCTTTAAGTTTCTGAAGTTTGATAACTGTGTAAGAAGCACAATGGCTTTCCTCCAGCATGTCAAGCCTCTGTTCATGTGTGGCCCTGAATACATGAAAGGTTCTTTCGGGAATACGACGTTCAAAATGTCGTTGAGGTAATCCTTGTGGAAAGCAACCAGAATACGACTGGAGGGTCAGTTGAAAACATCTTGTGCTCCGGATAATGATAAGGGAATTGTCTCGGTGGGGTTGTATTAATTTGTTATATTTCTCAGAGAAGTCAGACTCTCCTCATTATAGGTGATAAAAATACTATGCCTCTAACCATGTCGGGATTCTAAGAGAACTTATGTGGTTAAAGTAATTTACTTGGGGTGGTTAGAATTATTGAGGAAGATTAGGATTAGGAAGAAAATGATTTTTTTTTTTTACATGACTGGGTGGATTATGAATAAAAGGTTTTGATCGTGTTTTGAAATGGGAAAAAACTAAGGAAGATTATAATCACATCAAGGAAAGAAGTCGTAATTTTAGGATTTGCAATTTATGGCAAGCAGTCAGAGGTTATACCTGACCTCACTGGAACGTTCTGTGTAACAACTGATTTTTCCATTAGCTTTAGCCAATTGCTTTCGTTAGGCAATTTCTTATTAAGTTTATAATAAAGTATCCATTCAACATGTAAAAAAAAAAAAAAGGTTTGTCAGGTTGAAACCTCAACCCTGTCTTTATTTTCTACATTTACACCTACATTTATATTAATTATTTAGCATAAATCATCACGCAGAATTTTTGCTACTAAACGTGGATCCAAAAGCGAAGCTGCAAGAGTGGTCTACCAAAATCCTCTTGAGTATCATAAACCTTTGCTTGTTTCCAAAGTCTTTAAGTTGATTGTTATTTTCTGACATATTTATAATTTTAAAGTAAAAATTATAAAATTATTCCCAAATTTCTAACAACTCTCTTGAATATCTATCTCTGCGACGGAAAATATTTGAAAAGAAATGAAGAGAATCGATGATTTTTCCAAAAAATAATCGGTGTGAGCGAAGTCACAATCCTTGTGCACGCAAGCAAGCAGGAACTCAAATCCTGTTCGGGCGCCACTTAATTTATTTATGTAACGGAGAGAAGAACGCTGGGACCAAACAATCGTACCCGACTTTGAGGCCTCTCTCCACTATTTCTCGTAGAGTCGAAGAGGTCGAAGAAAACAAGTATTTCGAAGGTCAAATAGAAGATAATACGTCTAATTTTGTGATGTTTCAAAGACGTGGTTTTAAATGTCTAATAAGAACAGGAAAACCAACCAACACCATCAGTTTTAATACGAGCAGGTTAAGCCTTCCCGTAACGAGGGAGATAATCGCGGGGACTCCGTTCCGCCTTCACTTGATGACAATCGTGAGGATGAGCTTTTAAAATAATTGAAACCAATGAATCTAGATTAGTTCTTAGCCGAAAATTTGATTATAAGCTGTGGTCTAGTAAACACCTTAATATTATTACCATGAAGATTAATCAGAGAATTCAGATAGCAAATAAAATATATAAATAAAGATTAACCAAAGGATATTAACACACTAGAAAAAGTTTATCTTTACTAGATTCACTCAAATAATAATGGGATGTTTGTGAAAAGTTCAAGGATAACACAAATCCACTCCCAACAATATGATAATATAAGATATATGAGATTAAATATACTATAGACGGTAATTATATAATATACACTGGAGATCTATACAAAGGATCCAATGTATCTAAAACTATATACAAGAGCTCAGTTCAGCCCTGGAATCAGATTCAAGAGTGGAAACCGAACGCTTCCAAATATTAATCATGCATATTTAAGGTAAAGTAAGAATTAGAATTCGGACTCAATATCGACAAATACACCATAACTTAACTGAAGATTGAGTAAATAATGGTTTCTGGTGCAAATCGTTAAAATCCAAAGACGAAGAAAGAGGATTCAGAATGAATCCCAGATTCACAAATACGCAAGATCCAGGATGAATCACAGATTTGAAAAGTAGCCAAAACAGCAGAAGGATTCAGGAGGAATCCCAAATTTGAAAACAGCCAACAAGAAGAAGGATTCAGGAGGAATCCCAACTTTAGAAACTCCACACAAGAAGAAGGATTCAGGATGAATCCCAGATCTAAAAACCTATTAAAAATAAATAATATTTTTATCTTTGTACAATAAGATTTCAACTCAATTTAAATTAATATATTTTATTCTCTTTTATATGCATTTATTTACTTTATCGAACTCACCCTGTCAATTTACAAAAGGGGCTTATTCAATGTGGGACAATAGTGTTTGTCAATGGTTCGACAAGACAGTAAACTGTAAACGAAAGGTCAAGTTTACTACCTTATATTAATACATAAAGTTCATAGTTTTACATTACATAAATTAGATTGATTACAGTAGTTCCTTTATTTTTATACACTAACCTTGAAAGAATGGACAATCCAATTTCAAGGTCTTCAAATTACTTCAGGGAAACAATTTATGGTTTTCAGACAATATATGGCTCATTGCTATTAGTTGTTATACAATAGTTTATCATAAGGATATCAAAAAAGATATTATCATAAATCAGTCAACAATAAAAAGGAAAAACAATAAAGCTATAAAGAATGCACAAAAAATAAGCAATAAAATAAAAACACACGTCCACTGGACACAGTCCAACACAAAAATCTAAACTAATAACAGAGAAATAAACCAAATACCAATGAATTACCAGGCAATAAACACAACTATGCACGAACCCAAATCGTCCAAAATAGTAAACTTTAATATATTTAAAGTAAAAAAAAAAAATAAATAATAAAAAAAATAAAAAAAACAAAAATAAATAAAAAAAAAAAAAAAGAAATAAAAAAAAAATAAAAAATAAAAACTTCATAATAATATATAAACCAAATTAAAAAGCAAATGAACTTGTGAATGAATGTCAAGTGCTAAAGTACGGATATTTATGTTTTGTACCAATGTATTCTGTGGTCGATACAATATAATCAATAAATGACGCCTATGCTCGGCATCAAATTGAAAAGTTTTTACTCGGCACTAAATATGTGGTCAATACAATATAAAAACCCTAAACCAAATTATAAAAGGCCTGAGCCAAACAAAAGGCCGAGGACAAAATATAAATGACCGGACCTATATAAAATGTCGAGGGCAAAATATAAAAGGCCTGGGCCATACAAAAATCCGAAACTAAAATGTATAAGGCCGGAGCCATCCAAAATATTGAGGCCAAAATATAAATGGCCGGAGCCATACAGAAGGCCAAGGGCTAAATATAAAAGGCTGGAGCCATACAAAAGGCTGAGTCCAAAATAAAACTGAAGCTATAATAAAAGGTAAGAGCCATAACAAAAGCTGAAGCTGTAATAAAGGGCTGGAATCAAAATAAAAGCGGAAGCTGTAATAAATGGCTGGAGTTAATAAAAGGACGGAGCCACAATAATATCCGAAGCTATAATAAAGGGCTGGAGCCATAACAAAACCCGAAGCTATAATAAAAGTCCGGAACCATAATAAAAGCTGCAGCTGTAATGAAAGGCTGGAACTTTAATAAAAGGCCAGAGTTATAATAAAATCCGAAGCTGTAATAAAGAGCTGCAGCTATAATAAAAGGCTGCAGCTACAATAAAACTCGAAGCTATAATAAAAGGCCGGAGCCATAATAAAAGCCGAAGCTTTAACAAAAGGCCGAAGCCATAATAAAAAAGTGGCTCAATCGAACCAAAGTAAATAAAAAAAAAAAAATAATAATTTTAATTTCAAAAGAATTTATGAATATAATCTGAAAATATAAAAAATTATATAAAATAAGAAAAAAACAACAACAGGGGATAAAATATATTTCAGAAAAATAATAATCCCAAAGCGGGGTTAATTATTTCACAAAAAAAGACCACACAACGAGGGCAAATAGTTTTAAAAAAAGCTCACAGCTGGGTAAATAAATTTCAAAAAAGAAAACTCACAGCGGCGTAAATTAATTTTAGAAGTAACTCAATGGGGAAGTGAGAAAAAAATTGAATTTCTAAAAGGCCCTCAAATTGGGTAAGAAAATTCAAAAAGTCCTTCAATTGGCTTAAAGGAAAATTCAAAAAGCCCCTCAATTGGGGCGAAAATTTTTTAAAAGCGCCACAATGGGGGCGAGAGAAAATGTTAAAATTTCGAAAAGAACCTTAATTGGGGTAAAGGAAAATTCAAAAAGTCCGTCAATTGGGGCAAAGGTTTAAAGAGCAGGACGAATGTAGTTAAGACGAATGAAAAAAAATGTGGGGAGATGCCACTGGAGGCTATGTAGCCTCTCAGGCTCCCCCACAAAAAAAAGAAGTCGAAGAAAAATGGGAAAAGCTGGTACCCAGACCTATAAACGAAGGCCGGAGCCGGTGTACTGGAGTCTGGGTGATTGACAAGTCACCAAATACGTTACGGGCAAAACCGCTAATGAAAGTAGCTCTTTGCGATAATAAGTTGCCAAGCAACTCGTTGTCACTTAAAAAAAAATGAATTGTAAATTTATTTTTTTTTTTTTTTTTTTTTTTTTTTTTTTTTTTTTTTTTTTTTTTTTTTTTTTTTTTTTTAATTTTTTTTTTTGTTTGTAAAGTCGCAACAACCACAGACGCGATATAAGGTTGTCGCCAACTATAATGTACCTAGAGTTTAATGGTGAAGGTCACACCAGCTCCCTTCAAATAGTCGAATGCCTTTCCTCAACCCACAACTACTACTGAAAGCACACACGACGAGTATTTGGGTAAAGTTATGGCGTATCCACGATTTAGAAGATCTTACTTGATTTTCAATTTGTCCTGTCCATGATTAGGACTAGATCCCAAATGATGGGAATGCAGAAGCGTAAAAGTTTGTTGGGAAGGGGATAGATTGGGCAGTTCTATTCCATTTTTTTAATATTTGCTGTATGTATATTTTATATATTATATATATATATATATATATATATATATATATATATATTTATATATATTTTATTATTCTTCTCTCTAAATATTACAAAAACAAAAAAAAAATATATATTTGTGAAGTGATTCCTTTCATAAGAACGCCTAGAAGAGATACGCGGAAATAAATTATAATAATTAATAATAATATTTAAAACTACCTCAATTGTAGGTACGTACTACATCTAATTAATGAAAATTAATTAGATGGTTGTACGCTACCAACGTTAAACAACAATTTTATTATATAATTGTTTCTATAGCTAATATAAATTAATTATATTAGGTTCACACAACAATAACATAAAGCATGCACTTGAGAATACCCACAAAAAAAATTGAACAATACTACCATTAATAATAATAATAATAATATAATAAATTAATAATAATATAAAATAATAATAATAATAATAATAATAAATAATAATAATAAAAACTAATAAGAATAATAATAATTATTACTATTATTATTATTATTATTTATATATTATATTATTATTATTATATTATTATTATTATTATTATATTAGTATTATTATTATTAGTATTTATTATATTAACACAGTAACGTACCCCACCTTGTCGGGGTGGGGGGCTCAGATACCTTTTCCGAATGGTATCTGCGAAGTGGTTGTACGTTTTTTGTTTTCGTGTGATTTTTTCCCCCTTTTGGTGGTTCCCTTTTTTTTTTTATTCCCTTCCCCTTACCCTTCCCTTCCTCAGTTTATGTCCTCTCCTCCGTTTTCTATACGTACTACCCTACGTATCCCTGATCTCTCTCTTCTGAGTGTCTCCTCATTCCCCTGCTTCCCTGTGCTACCGGGCTGTTGTCTTTTTTCTGTGTTCATGGGCCCATCTTGCCTCCTTCCTACCGTGGGTGAGAATACCAGGTTAAAAACGGGTTTTCTTGCCTTTCTCCGAGCCGCCATTGTAGGGGTTCCGAACCTTGCCCTAACCTGTTGAGGAGGCTGTCCTGCACTTGGGCGCATAAACTTGGGCTTCGGGACTCAGCGTGTGTGCACGGCTTTTATTTTAAATCTTTGGGACTGGACGCGGAGTTCTGGGGGGCTTTCCGAGGCCACACCCATGGCCCACCCTACGGGGTGGGGTTTCTAGGGGCGGAGGTTAGGTAGCTCTGGGCCTGGGTGGGGCACGATGGAAACGGAGAATTCAGTATCTTATGTGCTATTCATCATTTGTGAATTTAGAGCGTGCTGATTTTTTGCAGGAGTATTTTTCATGGAAAAAGTCTAAAAAGTTTACCGTTTTCCAGAAAGGCGGCAAATCACCATCTGCGGTCCCAACCCGTCCCCTCTCTGAGTTCCCAGGGCCTGCGACCAGCAGGGCTGATGCCCTTGTGATGAAATGGTGGTACTCCACCACCCTCCCCTATCGCCTCCGATTCCGGGTCCGCGTTTCAGGGTCTGCCCCGTCTAGACCAGGTGAGGCTGTTGTGGCCTCTCAGAATTCCCTTGTCTCTCCGTCTTTACGTTTGCCATTCCAGGGGCCCCTGCGTCAGCGGAGTTCCTTTCCTACAAGTCAGTATAAACCAACGCCGACGATTTTTTTCTGGGGACCCCCCTCCAGGGGTCCCGGGTCTTGATTCCTCCCGCTTTATTTTATTACATTCAAACGTCATCTCGTCCAGCTGACTTCTGTGCAGCCAGCTATCCTTAGTGATGCTTTGAAGCTGCTCTTCAAACTACTGAGCCACAGGCTACGCCAATGAGAAACGGTTCCCTTTTGGTTCGTGCTGCCTCTCGTACCCAGAGCAACGTTACTTGCTTCTCTATCCCATCTGGGGAGTTTCCATCATTCTAACCTGATATGTTCGTACACGTCGAAGGCGTACCATAATTATGCGCCGGAGTTCTGTTTCGATGCTCGATTGACATCCTTACTTCATTTACAGATCACCACGTGCCTATCACGACGGTTTATCGGTTCCCTCCGCGTAAGGAGGACCCCTCAAAGTCAAACCCTCCTCGTCTGTTATTTACCTTCTCTGTGCCTTTCCTTCCATCCAAGGTAAAACTTGTTTTCTATACATACGGTTCAGGACTATGTGCCCTTCCCGAGAAGATGTTTCAAGTGCCATAAATTTGGTCACCCCGAAATATTGGCGGTTCCCCAGGACCGTCTGCGCACTGTGGCCAGTTCTCTCCACCCCGAAATGTGACAGAGATCCTCTCATTTTTGTTCTAACTGCAAAGGGCCACACCCGGCCTCTTGTCCACTGCCTTTTTTCGCCTGGAGAAGGAAATCCTGGAGCAATGCGCCATTCATAAATATGACCGTCGAGAGGCCCGACAAAACAAAACGGCCCGTTTCCTCTTTCTATGCAGCTGCCAACGCCACTTCCATCTGCGATTGCTTCTGCCGTTGCCCATCGTCCCCGTGCGTTGTGTCCGGAACTTGTTCCGCTTCACGTTCGACCGTTCGGCCTTCCATGCCGGTTCCCGGTTCACCCTGTTCAGTGGTTCCTGTTGGCTCTGGACAATTGTCCTCCCAACTTCTCCCGAAATGGTCCGCCGAACCACTCGTGTTCTTCGCTGACACACACGACCCTCTCTCATGCTCCTTTCCTTGTAGAGGTCCATGCAGCTCCCAGGGTATCTGATTTTCGATAAGTTCCGCTTCTGAGGTCGATAGCATTGGTCCATGTGCCACGTCGGAGCCTACCTGTACCGTCTCCCGGAAACGCCCTGCTTCTGTTTCGCCGGGGAAACACCAAGTCCCTCTTAACGGTTTTGAGAGTCCGTCCAAGGGCGGATCTTCCCCGGGACAGACATCCGTACTCTCTTGCTTATCGGGGACTTCTTGAAGCAGAAGGATCCCGTTTGTACTGGGGGACCTGTCTCTGTCCTGCCTAAACGGGCTCGCCGCGCTGACAACCCGCGTGGCCGATCTCGGACCAGTGGTCCGCCCTCTGCCCGTTCTGATAATTTACTACTTACTCCGCCTAAGCCCGCTTCGCTTCTGGACTATTCAAGCGATTCTGAAACTTTTTCAGATGCCACGATGGACTCTTCGGACTACTCTTCTTCCGTGGGGGTGTCATGTGCTGACACTGTTGTCCTACCCGAGAGGAGGTCCGAGGAGGTATCGATTGACACCTCGCCCGCTCGCAGTCTTCCTTCGGGTAGACGTGGCACCGCTTCGGTGTGTGTTGAGGGTGGGTTGGCTGCTGGTGGATGCAGGAGGATGGAAGAGTCTTCCCTTCCTGCCTCTTCCCCTCCACCCCCTTTGACTTCGGTCCCGTCGACGGAGCCTTCTGGCTCTCCTCGAGCGCGGACCGCTTCCGAGATTTTAACTGCTGACGACATACACTTGTCATCCGATGTGTCTCATCTCACTCCCGCCGACGCCATTCCTACTTGTCATCCTCTTCCATCTTCCCCAGCCTTTGTTAGGGCGCGTCCCCCTTCCCGGCTTGCTAAGAAGTCGGGCAGGGGTGCGTCTGAGGGGAGGGATGTTCGAAATGTGGAGTGTGACTTGGCGCGCCTCTTTGGCGAGCCCTCTCTTGATGTGCCCAGGAACCCCTCTCGTAAACAGGGGGGTCCACACATATCCATGCTGCGTGATCTTCCTCTCCCTCCGGGGTTTGAGGTTCCTGTCGGTGGGTCGTCCGCCGGCTCACGGGACCTTCCGCCTTTAACCTCTGAGAAGACTGCCACATCCCAAAACATCGTGACTATTGTCACGGATCGTCCTTGACCATTGGTTATTTCCCGTTTATGGCTCGTTTCATCCAATGGAACTGCCGCGATACTTTGCTAATTACGAAGAGCTGAAGAGATTACTTGTCGATCATCAGCCCTTGGCTGTTTGTTTACAGAGTTGCAACTTCGTGACCGTGACCTTTTGCCAACCTTCACGGTACAGGAGCCCCTTTTTCCCTGAATCGTGGAACCAGCGAAAGAGGTGAGCAGCGATCCTGCTTCACGAGTCTGTCCCAATTACTCCCTCACTCTCTACTCCGCTGCATGCCGTGGCGGCTCGTCTCCATCTTGACGCGCCACTTACGCTGTGCTCGTCTACCTGCGTCCAGCCGAAATATACCAAGAAGGACATCGTCGATTTTTTCACGTGTCTCCCCCACCGTACATGTTGGTCCTTGGTGACTTTAACCTCCACCATCCTTTGTGGGGAGACTCTGTTTCGTCCCCCAATGCCGATTGGTTGCTGAGTATTTTGCAGGATTTTCATTGGGTTGTCTCAACACGGGCCTTCCACTTTGAACGTTGATACAGCACTTTCTTCCTGTGTTGACGTTCTTCGTTGTGTTCCATTCTCGTCTTTAGAATCGTTTTGGTGGGAGAGGTCGTCTTTCCTCTTGTCGTAGTGACCACTACCCTATCGTGGGATACCATCCTTCGGCCCCAGTCTGCAGCTCTACCACCCTATTCTGGCTGGCGCTATGACAGGGCAGACTGGTCTTCCTTTCTCAGGCCACTTACTTTCCCATCTTTTCTGCAACTAACGTGTTCCCGTCGCCGGCGGATGCTTCACTTACTTCAGAAGTTATCCTTCCTAGGCGCAACGGAGCATATTACCCCGCTTCATTGGGACCCGAAATTCAACAACCCCCTGTGGAACGAAGGAGTGGTGCTCGGGCTGAATCGTGAAAAGCGTAAAGTTGTATAAGCTGTATAAACGGACTCCC
>JABUQX010004363.1:30000-38130 GCA_015478945.1 Trachelipus rathkii | reverse complement strand
ATTATAAAGCCGCTAATAATTACATAACAAAAATTCAAATATTTATAAAGAATAATTCACTTCTTGGAGATAACAAGAAAAATAGAGTTACTGCTTAAGTGGAAGATTTAGGACTAATCTCTTGGGAGGTGTTATGGGATCGCTAAAGTAGGAAAATGGCACGACGGCGTAATAGGGTCCAGCTCTGGGAACAATCAATGAAGATAGGCGAACAGCATTGCAGGCATGGCTTACGGCAAAAATTTGCAAATCGGACGGTAGGGTCCTGCTGACTCATGAGTGATATTGGTTGCTGGCCAATACCGGAGGCCGTGCAAGTAGTCACCTCGTGTAAGCGTTTCGTTTGTTGGGGAGGAAGACCACTCCCCAATGCTCGGCTTTATATTCTGAGTTTCACTCCCCTCTGATCACTCGTCCAGCACTCTTGTCAACAAGATCGAAAGCCTTGTCGGAGAGCAGGGCGGTGAGTAATCAGTTGAATTGGGAGGCAGGCCTTGTCGAATGCATCGGGAGGGTATCTGGAAATTCGAAGAGTGGGATTGCGGCCATTTGGCGCTCAGCGAATTTCACTGCCAGTACCCCTACATGAGAGGGGGCTCCAACATAAAATAATTTGTTTCCTTACGGGAATGGAGCAGCCCGAAGAAATTGTTGTTACAGCGGATACCATTCACTGTGTTTTTAGAGTAAGGGGTTTTAAGCGCGCTGAGCGAAATCTGAAAAATGACATAAGAGTGATCTTGGTGTTAAGGATAATATTCCGAGAATGGGACAAATTCATTATAGCCACTTACCAATTAATTCTTGCCCAGTAAAAATTGAACGCATGAAGGGGGAGAGGTTTGCGATCCGGGATAAGACAGCAGATGCGCCCACACCGTCCCCTGTTTTAAGAGCCGTCAGTAAACACGAGTAAATTCATCGTGAACTGGGGAATGAGACAGGAATGATGATTTTAACAAGGGCAGGCAGGATGGCTAGATTTGGAGAGAGAGGTCAAGCCAAGATGCATAATGGTGGGGCGGGGGAATAGTCAAGGTAGTGTTACCCTTGGCGTAAAGAAAGGCAGGCACCTAATTGCAAAGGATTATTAAGGAAATTAAAGATGATTTAATGAACTGTTTGTAACATGGCCAGTAAATAGGATTTCTGAGGTACCTCCTGCAGAATCGGTGTTAGAGCAGACGGTTTTGGGGTTTGAAAACGAAGATAACTTGTACGCATGATGTATTCTCTTCAAAGTGAGTGTCATCACATTGGCTTCAACTTCAAGGCTCACCCAGGGTGGGGACGATCGGAAGGCTCCAGGGAGATTACGGACCTCGGCCTCATTTTTTATGGGATCAATATGGTGTAGTAGATGTTGTGGGTCTGGCCGTATACTGCACGAGCCATAGTCCAGTTTCGCATCGGAATTACGGCGAATTTATAGAGACTTTAAAAGGGACTTACGATCAGCACCCCAAGATTTTGAGGCTAGATGACGTAACAGGTCAAGCGCGCGATGACAAGTTGTTTTCAGGTGTATAATATGCTGTGCATATGTTAAGTAGTCATCTAGAATGTGTCCTAGAAATTTGACCTGTGAAGTAACAGGAATGGGCGAAACATATAAGGTTAGGTTTCGCTGGAAAAAGGTGGCAAGTTCTTCATTTCCCTTTTTTCTTAAAAAAGCACTGCTGAGGTTTTGGGGAGAAAAATGAAAGCCATGGGAGTTATCCCATTGTGAAAATATTCTCCAATACTAGTTGAAGTGCCGCTTCGAGAAAGGAGCAGCTTGGCACCGGCTATATATATATATATATATACCTATATATATATATATATATATACATATATATATTATGATATAATATATATAATACTATAATATATATATCTATATATATATGATATATAGATATATATACTATATTATATAATAATATATATATATATATATATATATATAATAATAATATTATTATACTATATATATTATCTCATATATATATATTATATATATATATATAGTAATATATATATATATAGATATATTATATAATATATATATATAGTATTAGTATATATATATATATATATTATATAATAATAATATAATATATATATTACAATATATATAGTATATATTACTATATATATAATATTAATATATACTATATCATATATAATAGTAGTATAATATTATATATATAATATATATTAGTATATATAAATATATCATTTATTATTATAACTTTATATATATTATATAATATATTATAGTATATTATTATATATGATCTATATATATATACATATATATATATTTACCGTATATACTATATATGTATATATATATTATACATTAGTACTTATAATATATATATATATATATATTATATATATATATATATTATATTATATATATATACACTATACTATATATATATACCGTATATATATATAATATATAATATACCGTATATGTATATATATAACTATATATATATATACCGCTATTATATATATATATTAATATATATATATAATATATAATTATACGTAAACAATATATATATATATTATTATACTATATATATATGTATAATATATATATATTATAATACATATACTTATATAGTATATATATTATATATATATATATAGTATATCTATATTATATATATATTATATTATATATAATAATATATAATAATATAATACCATTAATATAGAGCTATAATATATATATATATAATATATATATATATATATATATATATAATACTATATTATTACTATAATATTAATTATATATATATACTGATATATATATTATATATATATATATATAGTATATATACTAGTATATAATTATTATATATATATATATCCTATTATATATATATATATATATATATATTATATAATATTATATATATATATATTATATATATATATATATATATATATATATATATATATTATATATATATATAATATAATATATATATATAGATATTAATAGTAAGTAATATATATATATATATATTTATATATAATATATATTATATATATATATAGCGATATATATATATAAGATAAGGTATATATATATAATATAATATATATATTAGTCTATATATATATTCATTAAATATATATAGATATATATATACTATATATATATATTATTATATATATATATATATAATATATATATATTTGTATGAAATATTTATTTATTATTTAAAATTTTATTTATCTATATATATATATATATATATATAATACATATATTTATATTAATATTCATTTTAATATATTATATTATACTATATATACATAATATATATAACTATATATATATATATAGTATATATAGTATATATACTATATATATATACTATAGTATATATATATATATCGTATATATATACTATATATATATATATATATATAATATATTATATATACTATATATAAAATCTATATATAATATATATATATATATATATATATATATACTATATATATATACTATATATAATATATATAATATATATATATATATAATAACTATATATATATAATATACTATTATATATATTATATATATAATCATACATATATATATTATATACTATATATACTATATAATATATATTTATATAATATATATATATTATATATAGTATATTATATATATAGTATATATATATATATATAATATATAATATATAGTCCATAATATTATATATATATATATATAGCATAATATTATATATATATATAACTATATATATATATATATATCATATATTCATATAGTATAATATTATATAATATAAGCAAGCCGGTACTATAGTTATATATATAATATATTATATATATATTATATATACATTATAATACTACTATATATATATATACTAATATAATATGATATATTATATTATACTATATATATATAGGTATATATATATATATATATATATATATATAATAGTATATATATACCTATACTATATTTATATATATTATATATACTATATACGCTACTATATATATATATAGTATATACTATATATATATCTATTACTATATTATACTATATATATATATAATACTATTATATATATATATAATTATATATATCATAGGCAACACCACATCCTAAGGACGACATCCACGCACTGTATAGCCTATAATATTATAATATATTATATAATAATAGTATATATATTTACTATATATATAAAGAGGAGTCTCACTGTTTGGCTCTCAGTGGGTTAAGGCGAGCGTTTGGCTCACCTTAAGAACAGGATTCCCTCTCAGTATGGGTTCGAGTTCTCGTTCGGCCACGTGAACGGAACAAAAATTTGTTCGTTAGTAGGAGACTTTTCTGCAAATATTACGCTATTTTGCCAGTTTTACGGCACTTGTGTAATTACACTAATCTTCAATACACACACTTCCACTACACCATAGCCAACACACTTACAACAGACAGTCTATTCACAAACCAAATCATTCTTCGTCATGCTTCTCGCATTGGATAAAGCCGCATACTAGGATACGAACCCACGCCTTCACGGTGGCAAGCATTCGACTTACATCGCGGCTCGAAGCAGGGCCTTGCTATCCGGGCCTAAATATTCCTGCGCATCTTCACTTGCGTTCAGGAACCACCATAACAAATTACTATTCTCCTGACCAAATTACCTCGGATTAGAGGCTATGTGGTCAATAAATAAATAAACTATTATATATATATATATAATACTATATAGTATAATATATATATAACGGTAGTAGTACTATATATATATTATATTATAACATATATATAACTTATATTATATATATATATATAATTATATAGATATATATACTATATATATAATATATTATATATATATTATCTATATATACTATATATATATATATATAGTTATATATAACGCAAGGTCATCGACATAGAGAGAAAAAACTTGACAGCTTCGCTGGGATAAAAGAGGTAACACTATCATTAAATCCGAGAGCAATTAGTAGTACACTTAGAACCACTACCCTGCGGAAACGCCTATCATCCAGAGTTTAAAGCTGGCGTGACAGAATTAAAGCAGCATACCGGAACCTTGAAAGATTCTATTTGACAGAAGGCATTTGTATGAAAAGAGGGACTCTTCCCCGCGGAAACCAAGCGAAGGAAGTTTAAGGAGAATCCCAGTTCTCCACGTTGTGTCGTAAGCTTTTTCAAGGTAAAAAAAAAGACACGTACCAAGAACCATCCCACCAGTTGAGAAGGCTTCCGGATGTCATGGGTCTAGTTTACCAAGGGGTCCGCCAGTATTTTTCGAACGATTTTTGCGTTAAATACCAAACTGGAAGTTTCAGAAAAGCTTGACTACTCTCCAGAACAGGGAGAAGGTTACGAACATTTTCTTCATTTAATTTACAGGTAATATGACAGGGCAGCGAAATTGGTCTTTGGTTGTCCGCCAACTTCGGATCTTCACCAGGTTTGGGGATAGGAATTACAAAAGCTGTAGTCCAAATAGATTAATAGATGGAAAAGAAGATTCGATCCAGATTCTGTTATATAGATCCAGCAAAAAAATTGCTGATGGCCCGATCGAGGGCATGGAATGACGGAGCATGATGTAATAGCACAAAATGATGTCTGGCCCCAATGAGCCACCGTCTTTGCTATTCACCCAATGCAGTTTGATACTTTCTGCAAGTTGTAAAAAGACGGTCTGTAGTATATCTTCCCCTTTCGCTGTTAATTTGAAAAGTCTGGAAGTGCTGTGTCAGTTCTCAGTTTTTGAAAGGCTTCAGTTTAGGGTAGTGGAAAGAACTTGAGTTGCTAGCAAAACTATAAACAGCTAACGCATTCCGCTACGGAGCAGGAGCGGAGATCGTAGTCAGTTTTAATTAATTTCCACCAAGTGCCCATAAACGGCAGGACTGTGGGCTGCAGGAGTTGTTGGAGCGACGAAATATTTTCTGTGTAATTTTCCACACTAAAGGAAGGGAGTTGTGGAGTTAACAGTCGGTATGTAAGTTCGAAAAAAATTGTTTACGTGTTTGGCGCGATTTATAATCGCCGACGATTCTCGCCTGCGTCTACCTTAAACAATAATCATGTTTTGGGGTGATAACGAGTTACTTGTGTATTGCCTATAGAGTTTCTTCTTCTCTCGGTTGGCTTGTGCGCACTCGATCTTGGGCAACCACCAGAGGGGTTGCCGGGACAGCCTGGCCCTGAGGACCCAAGATTGTGGCAAAGCAAGCTTGCCGCTGCCGAGATGACGACTTGCGGAAGAAGCGAAAGCATTCATCAACAGCGCGAAACCCGAGTTATTGAAGAGAGAAAGATGGGATATATTAGCTTGTGGCTCCATAAAAAGGAGGCCCGCCCACTCCGCTCGATCATATCGCCAGCTAGCTGGAGTTAGGTTTTTGCCTTGGGCTTAAGGCTATAAACTTAAGCTCATTTAAAAGCTATGGCTAATTTGAATCCACTGCCCGAATAAAATAATCGAAAAGCGGGACCCAGTAAAGCGAATCCATAAAGGAATGGAAGCAAAAGGAAATATCAATACAAGAAAAAGTGTATGTATCTAGTAGATTGAGCAGATACTAAGGTCTGTGGACAAAGTGAATTCGTGCTTGCTACTGCCCATTAATTAAAGTTTGGTTTGGGCGACGAAGGGAACTGTAAGCAGGAATACGGGGACAGATATTGTGAATGAGTATTCTTGCACCTCCCCTATCATTGCACCTCTTTCTATAGAGTGTTAACGGCGATTTTATATTCAGACAACTTTGAAAAGAAGTCCCGAATGACATAGTCAAAGTTGCCTTGTAAAACATATGCAAATTTGTTGATTGTACATATGTTTATTAAGTTAAACAAGTTACTTCTAAAATTAGAGTGCGTAACCCGACAATTCCATTGAAGGAAAGTGGTCATTCGCTGAGTTGTTATAAATATTATGCTGATAGTCCTATTAGAGACCATTGTCTCTATGTGACTCAGGGTTATACTGTTGGAGGGGTGTTCGGATGGAGAGGACATGGTTGAGACGTGATCTGGCAGGAGGGCAAACATTATCCTGCGACGGTAAAGATTAGTCATTACAAAAGAGATTAGGATTTGTTTAATAACCTCTTTTTGGGAGATATATATATATATAAAGGCTGTTTTGCGGCTTCTTTAAGAATCCGTATCGTAAAGTGAGTTTTAAGTTTGAGTCAAAAACTACGGGAAATTTATAAATGTGGGTGGTTGGTCAATAGAAGAACAACCATAATGCTCATGTTTATTAATTGAGGCAGCGGATTATCAGTATCTGCCAAGCAAACCAGATTCAGAAAAGTGGGAGGGACATAGAGTTGTTCCATGGAAATGGGGGAAGGAAGGGTGTTGTCACCGGAAGGGTACCTTGTCTTTGTAGAATTGTTGGGGTTGCGATTTGGTTTACCAATATTAGGATTCGATGGAATTGCAAGTCTGTATACTGGAGGGATTTTGTCAGACTCTCATTGCGCGCGAGCGATTTTTGGGCAGATTGGGACAGTTTGATTGGAAGAATTGAGGACCTCTTGGTCTCCTTCATGCTTCCCAACAGACCCAGAAACTCTACAGAGTGTTTCGACGTTACGAGAAATTGGACCATTTTCTATTCACCTTTCTCGGAAGTGCAGCGAAGCATTAGAAAGAGCTAGAATGAGTCATCACATAAGCTTCCATTTGGAGCTGTTATCCATTTCATCTGCTAGGGTATAGAATCCCTTTGGGAGTGCTGAGATAGGAAATAGGAAAATTCGGAGGTAAGTTATAGGAAAGATTCAGAAGAGCTAGATATCTTGACAGACTTATTAGAGGTTGATTGTTTGGGTTGCTTTCAAAAGCTGTGTATTGTTTGAGTACAATCCGTTGAAGCCATTGGCCCTTTGTTCTCTGGCAGTAGACTTTATGGCTGATACACGGTCTCTTCTGAGTGCATTTTTTACGTCTGGGCGCCGAGGGGGGGGTTATCTGGTTGTTTAAAAATTACGGGATCCTGCTCTTGTTGTATCTTTAGACCGAATAATCTTTAGCTTGCGACTACTTTTCTTTTCTGTGTGTTTAGAAAC
>JABUQX010004363.1:0-25000 GCA_015478945.1 Trachelipus rathkii | reverse complement strand
ACATCTGAATTTCTAAAACAAAACACCGACCCCAGATAAAAAGAAATAAAACTCAGAAGAGACCTCGCCATAAGTCTATTTCTGAAACAGAAGCATCGACATCAATAGATTGTACCCGAGCAACCACAGCTGTCGAACAACCCACCAACTAATCATCTTCAAGCTCTTCTTAATCCCCCTATAACTCTTCTTTAGAATTTCCTTTCTCAGCACTCCCTAAAGGATTCAATGTCTTAGCTGATGAAATGGATTATAGTTTCCAAATAGAGCTTGGTGTACGGCTCACTCTCTTTCTAATTTTTCCTGCGCTTCCGAGGGAGCCGGTGAATGGAAGACCGTTCAACGCAAACGCTCCAAGCATTCTGAATCGATTGGCGGCGTGAAAGGGGACCCAGAAATCTCTCATCTTAACTCAAATTGTCCAGTCTCCCAATATAACCCACCTTATTACTCACTGACAAAGTTTCCAGCATCAGAATTTCGTAACCCAACGGATCTCAATATCGCAACTCCAACACCCTCTCAAAAAGATGACTTTTTCCGGCGACACCTTCCTCTCCCGTTTCCACGGAAACAGCCCCATATTCTCCACACTTTTCTGAATCCGCTTGCTTGGCAGATACTGATATCAGTTCCATTCCCAAACATGAGTACCCTGGTTGCTCTTCCAACGTCAACCAAGTCCACATAATAACATGAACTTGGTTGAACTCGACTTACTTCGCATTCATGGCGAAGTCCCTCAACCAAATATCATCAAGAAAACTCTATCCTCTCCCCCCCCCCCCAAAAAAAAAAGGAACCGGTCGTTACGGGTCGTACAGCCAAAATCTCTTGTAGAATTCATTTCCACCAGGATTTATTGCTCACCCTCGTCGGGACCCAAGACTCAGTCTTTCCTCCTATCTGTAACCACCTCCAATATTATCCCTAGCCACATAGACAATTGTCTCAAAAAGACTATCCTCATAACATTCATAACATAGCATGACCACCTTTATTCAATGAAATTGTCGTGGCTACTATTCTAATTTTGAAGAACATGTTCAACTAATTAACATATGTACACCAAAGTTCATATGTTTGCAGGAACTTCAACTATGTTATCGCGACTTCTTCCAACCGTCGAAATACAAATCACTGCTAACTTCTATAGAAAGAGGTGACAATGATAGAATAGGCGCAGGAATTCACATTCATAAGTCTATTCTCCATTCTTCAGTCCCTCATCGAACTGGACTTCATGCAGTGGCAGCAGGTATCCTTTGTCCATCGATCTCACTGTCTGTTCGATCTACTTGGTTCCCAGTAGTAAGTTTACCAAGATTGACTTAGCCAAGCTTTTTAAAAAGCTCGCTACTCCGGTTGTTATACTGGAAGACATTAATCTTTGTCACTCTGTCACCTCGTCTAAGTCTAAGAACCTTGTTGATCTCTTAACTCCCTTTTCCCTGGAATGCCTTAAGACAGGACTCCCTACATATGAACATTTAGAAACACACTCCTCTTCCTGTATAGATATTTCTTTTTGCTCCCATTCTCTTATGGATCGCTTCACCTGGTCTCGCTTTGATTATTTATACGGCAATTTCATTGCAAAATAGAAACCTTCCCAATACTCTCGTGATCTTTTTATTAAATTGGTTCATCTTCATTTCTGACACCCAACTCTTGGGCAAGTGATGGTATAGTTGGATAAACCTTTGAAATCCCCGATTAAAAATTGGCACACATAATAACGTTCGAGTTTTTTCTTACTAGCACATATTAGTCGTGCTTTGCTAATACATTTGCCCAAATACAACCAAAGTGCTCCAATTACTTTTACTATTCATCTTTGTTTAAACTATTAAGCCCTTTTTCAGTTTTCTCAATTTTTGGCAACTATTAATTCCAATCATTTTTTTCTTTCTTTATTCCTACTGATTTGTTTGAAACTAGCAGAGTCTTGGAATCTGCTTGCAACTCGTTGAGTGTCTGAAGTATGAGATTATCAACTTTTCGAGTCAACTTAGTAGTTATTTCAAAAACTAATTGACATTTAAATGCATATTTTAAGTTGCTTTAGTAAAACTTCTATATCAGGATATATTTTTATTAATATACTGTAAGCCCGAAGAGTAAGGGACACAGCTGAAAAAAATGAATTGCACCGAGATAAATTCCCGAAAAATATTTAACATTTACATGTACTACTGCTTTAGGGCTCTTTGTAATTCCTGTTGAACATTAAATGATAATCTAATATTATAACTACGAATACAGTATAATTTTTACAATCCTTAGTGAAAATCAAGGCATTAAAAAAAATTAAGTGAAAATGAATATGAAATATTATAAAACTTTTGAAATCGAAACTTACCATTTTGTTATATTTTAAACTCAGTGCAAAATAGTCTAAACTTCATAATAATTTAAATGTTTATATTTAAAGTGATGATTAGCTTGAGCGCGGTACATTGAAATCCAGTGCGTAAGAAATCATCAGAAATACTGAAACTTCACACCGAATTTGAAGTTAAGAGAATAATAAATGAATAAATTATTTAAGTAAATTAAATTTAACTAAGCTTGAATGAGATTGATCATATATATATATATATATATATATATATATATCCTCCCTTCATTTTCCACAGATGAGAGTTGGGTGCATTATATATTAAATAAATTCATTCAGTTAAATAAACTTGAAAGGCTATGCCTAGATATCATGTTCAAATAAAAATAAATTAAAAGTTATTTGAAAACTATAAACCTATTGTATAAAAAAAAAAAAAAAAAAAAAAAAAAAAAAAAAAAAAAAAAAAAAAAAAAACTAACTTGTATATATAAAAAAATGAATGTTCTGTACCAATTTTCATTAATTAAAAAATATATATATATATATATATATATCTATCCGAGAAGTATTATAACTACGGAAATATTTAAGTACTTAAAATAAAACTTTGGTACATATCAATTTATACAAACAAATAGGAACGAAAATTATGATGCATACATTACAACAAAGTTAAATTGCTTCAGAATAAATAAATAACATACCTTAAAAACCATTCACTTCACGTTACGTTAAGCAAATTAGCTAGTGAGACTTACTACTAAAAATGGAAAGACTAATATAATTAAGAGAAAAAATACATCTCAGTCATTAATTTTATATTATATATAATAATATATATATATAATAATATATATAATAATTATATATATACATATATATATATATATATATATAATATATATATATAAAAATATATATAATAAATATATATATATATATATATATATATATATATATATAATATATATATATATTAATATATATATATATATATATATATATATATATATATATATGTGTGTGTGTGTGTGTTAGACTGATGGAGAATGGGAGTGAATGGTGGTTGCCCTGCTTATTGTACGTTGATGACTTGGTTTTGTGTGGTGAATCAGAAGAAAGTTTGAGAGGATTGATAGATGGGTTTGGCAGGGTGTGTAAAAGGAGGAGTTTGAAAGTAAATGTAGATAAGAGAAAGGTGGTAGTTAGTGAGGAGAATTTGGGTTGTGAAATCATGTTGAATGATGAGCAACTGGAACAAATATCTAAGTTTAAATATTTAAGATATACGTTGGATGAAAAGGAAACGGATGATGCAGTTGTGAATGGTAGGAAGGTGGCTGGTTCAATTAAATCCTCGGTGAATGTAAATTGATAAAGTCTTGAGTGAGCTAGGGTTCTGCATGGGAGTACGTTGTTACCTGTCTTAATGTATTGTAGTGAAACTGGTATGGAATAAGAGGTATCTTAGGGTGGTGTTAGATGTGAGAAGAATTGACAAAATGAGAAATGAATGTGTTAGGGAGTTGTGTGGTGTAAAGAAAGGCCTAAATGAGAATAAACCAGAATATATAAATGGTTTGGTCATGTGCATATCATGAATGATGTTCGGTTGGTTAAGCGATGTATAGTGGCAAGTGTGCTGGGAAATCGACTGGCAGAGAAACTAAAGAAAAAGGATTGAGTCAGTAAAACATCTCTGAAGGAAAGGAATGAGAGTTTGGCAGAGGGGAGAAGAAAGGTGCATAATAGCAGTGAATGGCGAGGTTTTGTGAGGAGGTATGATTGTGGGCTTGCCAAAGGGGATGAATCTCCAACAATTATGAGATACCACTGTGAGTGTGTTGTAGTCTAGTGAAGTCCTAGGGTGGATTTTTCTGACGGCGGCGAGTTCTCACTTAAGGGTATGAAGGGGACGGCGAGGAGAGGGAGGGTTTCTTTTCGACTTGCGTCATATTCTTCTACAACTTTTCTGTTCGTGGTGTATGCTGCGCACCTCACCCCCAATCTGGGGAAAGGAGGTTGATTTATATGGAAAGGAGGTTGATTTTATAATATATATATATAATATGTATATATATATATATACATATATATATATAATATATCTATATATATAAAAATCTATATAAAGATATTTTAATAAATTTTGTATATATATATTCATTTCTTTCTTGCTTCACCTTCCTCTTTGCCCCAAGATTGGGGGTTAGGTGGCTGTACAAGCATCGGAAAGAAAAGCAGTAGGAGAACATGACAACGTCGAAAAGAAAGCCAGCCTTACCGCCCCCTCTGTACCATTGAATTAGTGAGAGCTCGTCACAGACAGCAAATCCACCCTAGAGCATCATGGACCGCGACGGACCCTCACTATGGTAAATCGTCAATGTATAAGGGTTCATCCCCTGGCCCAGGTGCGGCCACAACCATGCCCCCATACAAAAACCCCGCCATTCTCTCCTATCATGCCACCTTATTCTCGCCTCTCCCAAACTCACATTTCTCTTCCTCTGGCATTCCTTTCACCGACTCAATCCGCTTTCTCTTCGGTCTCCCAGCCGGTCCGTTTTCCGCAACACACTCACCACTATACATCCGCCCAACCAACGACTATCATTCATCCTTTCACATGACCAAACCATCTCAACATACTTCATTTATTCTCTCATTGTACCGCCTTTCTTTCACACCACACCACTCTCTAATACGTTCATTCCTTCTTTTTATCAATTCTTCTCCACCTAGCACAACCCGCTAAGATTGTCCATCTGAACACATTGAACTTTAGATACTATACTTCTTATTCCAGACCATAGTCTCACTACCATACATAACACAGGTAACAACATATACCCTCATGTTAGACCCTAGCACACTCAGACTTAGTCCCTTTGCATTCACCAACGAGTTAATTGCACCAGCCACCTTCCTGTTGCCATTCACAACTTCCTACTACACTCTGCATCGTCCCTTCCCTTCTCATCCAACATCTATACCCTAAATATTTAAACTCAGAACACTTTTCTAGCTGTCACCATCTAACATAACTTCACACTGAAGGATATCCTCCACTCGACAACCATAACCTTATCTTATCTCAACGTTTACTTTCAAGCCCCTCCTTCACACACCCTGCGCAATCTCGTCTATCAATGCTTCTCAAACTGCTCTTCAGAATTCGCCGACAACGAACCAAATCATCGCAGTATAATAGGTAGGGCACCCGCCACTCATCTCCATTCTCCACCATTCTAATACCATTTCCTGCCATCCCCACCTCAAATCTTTCATAACCCCATCCATATACAAATTGAATAACAAGAGACATATAACACAACCCTGTCTGTACTCCGCTATTAATCCTAAACCAATCACATTGACACCAGTTTATCTTACACACGCTTTCACTATCGTCATACATTACTTTTGATTCCATTCAGAAAGCCTACCACCACCATATATTCACAACACCTGCCATAACGCTTCCCTATTTAACTCTATCATACGCCTGTTGCAAATCCATAAAACCTAAATACAATTTATTCTTCTTCTCCCTCATTTTCTCAATCATTTGTTTCAATGTAAAGATTTGATCCACACATCCCTGTCTACCACTCCTGAAACGCACCTTGTTCTTTCACCAATCAGTCCCTCAGTCACTGGACGCACTCTTTCGACAAAATACCAGCATATACCTTCCCTACAACATCAATTAAACTGTTTATCTCCCCTATATTTCTACAGTATCCCTTTTTTCCTTTACCCTATATACCAAGGGTACTATTACCCGCTCTCCTCCAATCGCCTTGGAACTATAACCCTCCATAAACGCTTTATTACACAACTTCAAAATCCAGATCAATCACCATCTCGCCTCCGCCTCGATCATTGCACTGGAATTTCATCTATACCTGCCAGATTTTACCATTCTTTCAACGTTTCTCACTCTACCCATTACCTCCTCCTTTACTAATAACCTCATCCCAAAATACCTATTCCTTCTTGCACCATCAAAACCGCACACATTCACTAACACCTCATCATACTGTTAATATTGTGCAAATTTTCGAAGTGTTCTTTCCACACTCCCCTCACATTCATTTCATCAGTTACAAAAGCACCATCCCTATTCATTATTCTAAGCAGATTCCCCTTATTCTCATTCTTAACCTTTCGCGCTTCCTTCCAGAAGAGCTTCCTATTTCCTTGTATGTCCTCATTCATCCTCCTTCCAAACTGTTCATTTACCTCTTGTTTTCTCCTACGTATACACCTTTTAGTATTTCTTTTTTCCTCCTTATATTTAATTCAAGCATCTTTCTTTTTGAATCTTCATCATTTGCTTTTAGTACATTCAACCACGCTTCTTTTTTACCTTTAACCGCTTTCATCACCTCTTCATTCCACCATTCGCTGTTAACATTCTTACTTCCTACTTTAGCACATCCACACACTTCCTTTGCACTACTAACAATTGCTTCCTTCATCTGCCCCCAGATTTGTTCAGTATCAACTTGTTCACATTCAACCGATTTACTAGCGAGCACTCTTACATAACTTATGCCTATTATCTTGCCCACACTTAACTTCTGCACTCTTAATTTTTACCTACTTCCTTTCGTATCACCTTCCTCTCCATCCAAGCCCCCACTAACTTAATTTTACATTAGAACAACGATAATGATCCGATATGATAATCCCATTCCTAAACTGATTTAACATCCAAACAAATACTTCAACATCTCCTTCTTCACCAACACAAAATCAATCATACTTTCACTTCGATACCATCTCTACCTACACCAACTCTAGTATACTTATGGATTATCTTGTGTTTAAATTAAGTATTACTTACACACATACCTATCTCCTCACAGAAATCAATCACCTTCCTACCATTCTCATTTTCTCCCGCCACCCCAAAACCACCTGTTATACCATCCCTTTTTGATCACCTACCAACCATTGGTCCCCCAAAACTATCAATCGTGAAGCTCCTACTCACCCCATCCAGAACATCATTCAGATTATCCCAAAAAATCGTACTCTCTTCAACGTTTCCCTCAGAAGATGGACCATACGTCACACCACACATACCTTTACCTTTTTCAAACTTAAATTGAACCATTAGAATTTAGGACTCACACAATCAAAGCCTACCATAGCTTCATACCACAGGTCACGTCATCAAAATTCGCAACGTCCTTCTCTTCCTCTCTCATCCTCTTCCACACCAGCACCAGCCACGCACAACATTTTCACATCACACCACTTAATTTCACTTTTCCTTTCATCTTTGTTTCAGTCACAGCGAGCAAATCAAATTTGCCCTTTTACTAAATACATCCATCACCGTCGCTCCTCAACATTTATTCAACATTTATTCCTCTGACAGTCCATGTACCCATACGATTCATACAATTTCGCCGAAAGTTAGAAGGTCGTTTACGGCGATCACGACCGTCTAACAAATATATTATTATATTATATTATATATATATATATATAATATAATATATATATATTATATATATATTATATAATATATATATATATATATATATATGATATACTATAGATATATATATATTATATATTATATATATATACTATATTCTGCATATTATCATCCACCTATCCCCAGATTTATATAGATATTTATAAAGGTTTGTCTACAAATATATGTAACATTCTATATATATATAATATTATATAGATATTATATATATATATATATAATAGATAAATATATATATGCTATATGTATAATACTTTCTACTTCTCGCCCGCCCCTGGCTACCCTCCCTTCAGAGTGGCCACACCTCGCTAAGATACCATGCCGCCGCAGTCGCGCCTCCTCCAAAGGTCGCTTAAATTTGTGAATTCCCAGATTGCTCGGGACGATGGTTTAGCTGGACACTCTATAGGAAGAAGTTGAGACACAGTCTCCGCGGACCTGCTGCATTTTGTGCAGTTATTGATTATGGTTATGGTTAGTTTAAACCTGTATTTGACTAATGATTGCACCAGGTTTCGCGGCGGCTGGCCGATCTTAGTTTGCCAAGATGATTTAGACTGTTACATTAAAGAGAGTCGAATTCAATTGCAATTTCTGGTGTATGTTCATTTAGTATATTGTTTGGTGGCCGAGTTTCTTAAATAATTTTCAGTTATGTGTGTGTTGTATTTGTTTTGCTATAAGAGGTGTTGCCCTGTGGGGGCGGGATGTTGTTTAGGATTTTGTATAATAAGGCTGGGGAAGATGGAGGTTGCTTTAACCTGCCTGGTTTTATAGCGGCTTGGAAAGTGCGTGTGGCATGGTGTTGAGGTGTTGCTGTTTAGCGTTAAGAACTTGTGCGCCTATTATTTCTAAATGTTTATCTATGGGTAATATTTTTGGTTTTCATGTGAATTGTGGTGTGAGTTGTGCAACCTGTTATAATTATTGAGTGCCTTTTTTGGGTGTTTGAAATTTTCTCACGTTTCCCTTGGATAGATAATAATAGAGGAGCCATATAGGTTAACGCGTAATCAGTGTTGAACGATGCATTGTTTGTAAGATGGTGATGGATATTGTGTTATTGTTATTAATGTTCGTGCCAGCTATGGTTGCCTAGTATTGTTTAGTTTCCTATGTTGTTATGTTTTCATTGTATTTTGTGAAGGTTAGGTGTGCGTCCAATGCTACCCCAAGAATTTGGGGTGTTCTGTTTATTGGGATAGCTATGTTGTTCATAAAGATTTGGGGGTTAGTGGTGCCAAGTTGGCGGTCTGTTGTAATTAGTGTGATAGATGATTTGTTAGGTGATGCAGACATCTGTTGTCAGTTACCCAAGTTTGAATTTGGTTGATTATTGCTTGAGTCAGAAGAAATTGTTGTGTTTAGGTTTTGTGTATGGTGTTATGGTTGATGTCATATGCGTAGAGACTGCTTATATTTGTGTGCTGTGTTTGTGGTTTTGGTAGTACGGCTGTTAAATAAGTTGAAGTAAGGTAGGGAATAGGTTTGCTCCTTGAGGTACGCCATTTTTGATTTTTAGTGTTCTTGATGTTGGAACTGTATTTGGGCTGTTCTCCCTGATAGGAAGTTGGGCAACTATTTCTTTAAATTAGTGGGGATGTTTGATTGTATTATTTTGTGGATTAGATTGTGTCTTGGGACTGTATCAAAGGCTTTGTTTACGTTGATTACTATAAGTAGTGTTTTGTGTGGAGGTCCAAGATTTTAGCTATTTATTATTATCGTTGAATTGGTGTTTGTGAGGGCCAGATGTGCGTTTGAGTGATTTGCTGACGAAACCGCTGTTGAAACTTTGTTTGGATGTGTGGTTTTATTATGTTTAGTATGAATTTTTCCAGGAGTTTACAGTGTGGAGAGCAATGAGATTGGACGACAGGAGGAGGGGTTTGTAGGGTCTTTTCCTGGTTTTAGTTTTGGAATGATGATTGCTCTTTCCAGATGTAGGAAATTAAAATTTAGTTTAATGGAACAGTTTTAAATGTGTGCTAAATGGGTTAGTGCGGTGTTACCTAAGTGTTTAAAGTGTATATTTGAGATGCTATCAGGTCCGGTTGCTGGTGTTTTTTTTTTTTTTTTTGTTTTTATGTCATTTGGTGTTATTTCTCTTGTTTAGTCGTGATTACTTTCTATTTCTTAAGGGATTTGATATTTTCCTGTTTGTGGTGGTAGGTTTTGGACTTTGTTTTGCCAAAATGTGTAGCGAGGAGGTTTTGCTGTTGTTTTGTTGTTTTGGAGTTGAGAGCTTTGGATATTTTATGTATTCATGTGTGGAAGATTGGTAGTTTATGCATATTTCAGAATTTTTACTGTGTTCCACATTCTATTGTTGTTTGGGTTCTGCTGTTTTCTGTTAGAAATGTTTGAAGTTGTTTGAGGTGTGTGTTTTGGCTTAAGTTTGTGATTTGGTCTGTGTTTAAATTATTAATTTGGAGTTATTGTTTGTTGTATTTGCTGTGCCGATTTTTTTAATTACGGTTACGTTGTTTGATCAGGTTTGATATATTATATTATATATATATATATATATATATATATATATATATATATATATATTATATATATATATATATGATATATATATATAATATTAGATATATATATAATATATATATATATATATATTATATATATATATATATAATCTAGATATTGACTGATTGTTTAAAATATATACTATGTCCCTTTAAAAAAAAAAACCGCTTAACAAATTATAAGAAAGAATCCTCACAAGGAGAGAGAGAGAAGAGATGTTTAATAAAAAGTAATGATGTTCAATTAGGCTCACAAAAGCCTGCTCAAAAATTCCTATTTGCGCAAGAAAATTAATACAAAATGAATTACATTAATTACCGACCAATAATATTAACCTTCAATGGAGCTTCTTCACATCATGCTGATCCAAACAAGAACTTAACCAATTATAATATTATATATATATATATATAATATATATATATATATATATATGATATAATATAATAGTATATATATATAATATATATATATATATACAATGAACCTCCAATGATGCGTTAGACGTTTGGTGGCTTTACAGGCACTACGAATATATATTATTACCGGTATATATATATATATATATATATAATATATATATATATATATATATATATATATATATATAATATATATATATATATATATATATATATATATATATATTATATATATATTATATATATACAATATATATATATTATATATATATTATATATATATATATATATATATTCTAAATAAATAAAATGTAACAAAAAAATGAGTATATAAAAGGTTTCATTACAAATAAATAACCATTATTAAATATAAAATCCACCTTAATATCACTAATAATAATAATAATAATAATAATAATAATAATAATAATAATAATATTAATAATAATAATAATAATAATAATAATAATAATAATAATAATAGTAATAATAATAATAATAATAATGTAACTAAGCATATGTTTCATAATATTCGCAAACTAAAATTTAAAAAAGTAAAATTAAAATAAATATTTAAATTTTGGGGATTTGATAAATAATAAATATTGGTGCTGCCACTGAAGTTACCGTTTTTGTGCCTTATGCTATTTTGGCATTGTTTACTAAGACTAGCGAACGAATAATAAGCACGAACCACGTAGACTAATATAATAATGATAATACTGGAATCATATAAGAGAGGAAGTATTAATAGCAGAGTTGTGTGATGTAGAAGCCAGGGTACAGTTAACCCTGCATGCCACAATCGTCAACTCGTGGCATGGGGTCGGGTATTCTTATCAAGCTCTGAATAACCCGGTGGTGGTCCTCCTCTTGACGATGAATTTCCACGCCCTCCTCCTCCTTTGTGATGGAAATTTTTGTAGAAGTTCCTTTTTCCAATTTTTTTGTTGTTCTCTTCCATTCCAAAGTCATGGTTAGGGCAATTAGACACTTTTAAAGTATCTTGAAAATTAGGATTGCAACGATCTGATTTTTCATTTCCATAACGATAATTTGTTGCTTTACTTTGATTCCTCCCCATATAAGTACTCGACGAATCTTCGAATAAACTCGAATCATTAGTTGGTGCATTTAATTTTCCAGAATAAGTTTTACCACCCCTTCTGTTGTACTTCCCTTTATTTCCAGTATGCCAATAGTTATTAGAAAAAGCTTTTTTATTTTGATGGTAGCTACCACTCCTTCCTCTGGCTCCTTTTCGAATATTTTGTCCATGACTTTGACGGTCTGGTTTATTGGAAATTTCATGTTTATTTTCTGGACTTTCTGACATCAGGGACCCTTCAACACTTTCTTCATCATAGTTCTCCCTATTATTAAGGGCCTCAATGGTTTCCTATTATATATATATATATATATATATATATATATATAAGAAAAAAGATAATATATATATATATCATATATATATATATATATATATATAATATAGAATAATATATATAATATATATATATATATATATATATATATTAGTATATTATATTATAAGGAAGAAAAAAGAAATACTAAAAGTGTATACGGTAGGAGAAAACAATAGGTAAAGAAGAACAGTTTGAAGAGATGAATGGGGACTTAACAAGGAAATAGGAAGCTCTTCTGGAAGGAAGCGCGAAAGGTAAGAATTGGAAATAAAGGGAATCTGCTTAGAATAATGAATAGGGATGGTGCTTTTGTAACTGATGAAATGGATGTGAGGACAGTAGGGTGGAAAGAACACTTCGAAATCTGCACAATATTAACAGTAATGATGAGTGTTAGTGAATGCGGTTTTGATGGAGGCAGAAGGTAATAGTATTTGGGGATGAGTAATTAGGTAAGGAGGAGTAAGGGTAGGGTTGAGACAAGTGAAAATGGTAAAATCTGCAGGTATAGATGAAGATTACTAGTGAAATGATCCAAGAGGCGAGCGAGCATGGTGATGATGATTTGAAGTTGTTTGAATAAGCGTTTATGGAGGATATAAGTCCCAAGGTATTGGAGGAGAGCGGTAAAAGTACCCGTTATATAAGGGTAAGGGAGAAAGGGTAAAACGTAGAAATATTAGTGTATAGTTTATTGAGTGTAGGGTAGGGAAGTATACTGCTGTATTTTGTCGAAGAGTGCGTCGAGTGACTGAGACTGATTTGGTGAAGAACAAGGTCGTTTAGAAGTGTAGAGTGTATGGATCAAATCTTGACATTGAAACAAATGATTTGAAAAATGAGGGAGAAGAAGATAAATTGTTATTTAGGTTTATGATTTAACAGGCGTATGATAGAGGTAATAGGGAAGCGTTATGGCAGGTGTTAGTCATATATGGTGGTTGGTTGGTAGCTCTGAATGGAATCAAAAAGTATGTATGACGATAGTGAGTGAAGGTGTGTAAGAATAAATTGTGTGAATGGTGATTGGTTTAGGATAATATAGCGGAGTAAGACAGGTTGTGTTATGTCCCTTGGTTATACAATTTGTAATGGGTGGTTATGAAAGGAATTAGGTGGAGATGCAGAAATGGTGTTAGAATAGTGGAGAATGGAGTTGAGTGGCGGGTGCCCTACCTATTATATGCGATATAGTGTTCTGTGTGGCGAATCTGAAAGAATTTGAGAGGATTGGTAGAGATTGCTAGGTGTGGTGAAAGGAGGGCTTGAAAGTAAACGTGATAAAGATAAGTTAATGTGTGAGTGAGGATACTCCCAGTGTGAAGTTATTAGATGTTGAGCACTAGAACAAGTGTCTGATTTAAATATTTAGGATATTGTGGATGAGAAGGGAACGGACGTTGCAGAGTGTAGTAGAAAGTCATTGTGAATTGCAGAAGGTGGCTGGTGCAATTAAATCGTGGTGGATATGTAAAAGGACAAGTCTTGAGTGTGCTAGGTCTTTACATAGGTATGTTGTTACCTTTTATGTATGGTATGAGACTATGGTCTGAAGTAAAAAGTATAGATCTAAAGTTTCAATGTGTTCAGATGACCAATCTTAGGTGTTTGCCTAGTGTGAGAAGAATGATAAAATGAGAAATGTGTGTTAGTAAGATGTGTGGTGTGAAGAAAGGGGTAAATAGCGAATAATTGAAAGTATGTGAGATGTTTGTCATGTGAAAGAAGAATGATAGTTAAGGTTGTTAGCGATGTATAGTGTGAGTGTGTTGGGAACCGACCGTGGGAGACCGCAAGAGAAATGATTACGTCCGGTGAACCAAGTCTAAGAGAGAAATGTGAGTTTGCAGAGGCAGATAAAGATGCATTCATAGGAAAATGGCGTTTTGTATGGGGCATGGTGTGCCCACCTGGCCAGGAATGAAACCCTTACATTGACGATTTTTACCATAGTGAGGCCGCGCGTCCCATGATGCCTAGGGATTTTCTGTCTGTGACAGCTCTCACTAATTAATGTACAGAGGGGCGGTAAGGCGGGCTTTCTTTCGACGTTTGTCATGTTCTCCACTGCTCTTCTTTTCCGATGCTTGTAACGCACCTTACCCCCAATCTTTTGGCAAAGAGGAAGGTGAAGAAAGAAAAAAGAAAGAAAATATATTAGCTTATATGTATTTCATTAACAGCAAAATATAATTTTTAAAATTCCACATATCTCAAAAAACTACAATAGCTACAGGAAAAGAAATACATTTTTGATGCTGGTCCAATTTTAGTGCGGAAAAATGTTTAAAAACAAAAAAAAAAAAAAAAAAAAAAAAAAAAATCTCAAAAAACTACAATACTTACAGCGAAAAGGAAACATTTTTGGAATCCTTGTAAAATTTTAGTTAGGAAAACTGTTTAAAAAAAAAAAACATAATAATAATAATAAATAAATAAAATAAAATATTGGCTATTTTTTTTAGGAGCAGGGACAAATAATAGTATATATATATATATAAATATATATATATATATATATATATATATATATATATATATATAATATATATATATATATAATATATATATATATTATTTTAAAGGTTTACACGCAATGTAGGGCTCGGAGCCGACGGGAACCACCAGGGGACGTTTCCAACCCCTAGGGGAGGGCGGAGAACCCCGACACCCCAAATACCAAAGGAGCGGGGGTTCCGGAGACCCTACCCGGAGGGGGGAATTTCTCTACCCGTAGTCCCCGGGAAGGCCGAGAGGACCCCCGACTCCTGCCATCGTGCGGTATACCTGGGTAGTCTTTAGTAAAAAAAAAAAAAAACAAAATTAATATTGATATTTTTGATTTTTTTTTTTTTTTTTTTTTTTTTTTTTTTTTTTTTTTTTTTTTAATTTTCCGGACAAAAGACAAGCATTCCAGCAATGTATTCCTTTCCCTGTAGCTATTGTAGTTGTTGAGATATGATGATAATAATATAAGAATTTTGCGTTAAATGAAATACACTTTTCCAATTATAATATATATATATAGATAAAAATATATAATAAAGATATATATATTATATAAAAATATATATATATATATATATAATATTATATATATAGATATATAATATATGATAGTATATATATATATATAAATATATATATATAATAATATATATATATATATATATATATAAATATATATATATATATATATAGTATGATATAATATATATAATATATTAATATTAATATACTATATATATATATATACTATATATATATATATCTATAAATATATATATATAATATAAATAATAATAATATTAATATTATATATATATATATATATATATATATATATATATATATATATATATATAATATATATATATAAATATATATATATATAAGTATTATATATAATATATATATTATATATAATATATATATATAATATATATCATATATTATATTATATAATATATATATAATATATATTAATAATATAATATATATATATATATATACTAATATATATAGTATATATATATATATATATAAATATATATATATATATTATATATACATAATATATAATATATATAAATAATATATTATACTATAATATATTAATATATATATATTATAGTAGATATATATACTACATATATATATATAATATATATATAAAATTATTAATATATACTATTAATATATACGCTATATAATAATTATACTTATATATATATATATACTACTATATAGTACTATATATATATATATATATATATATAATATTATATATATAAAATATATATATATATATCATCATTTCCCCCTATCCCCCAGATTGGTGAGGTGTTTAGATACACCGGACAAAAAGTATAAGAATATTACGCAAGTCGAAGAATCCCTCCTATTGCCGTCCCTTTGATACCCTAGAGTGAGAACTCGTCGCAGTCAGAAACACCCCACCTTAAAGGTTTCACGAGATTGCACGGACTCTCAAAGTGTACTGCTCCTCCAATGTGGGGTTTATCCCCTGGGCAAACCCACAACCCTATACCCGCCATCACTCTATATGAACCTTTCTTCTCGGCCTCTACCAAAACTCACTTCCTCTCCTTCAGGTATTCCATTACCGACTCAATTCACTTTTCCTTCAGTTTCCAAGCAGGTCGATTCCCAACACAATCAAAACTATACATCCTAACCAACCGTACTAGTTATCCATCCTTCCACTGACCAAACATCTCAATGTACTTTCATTTCTCTCATTTACTCCTTTCTTCACACCACACAACTCACCCTAATCGTTCATTCCTCATTTTTGTCAATTTACTCACATCCTAACATGCTCCTAAATTGTCCATCTATATCCACATTGACCCTGAGAATCGTATACCTCTCGCAATCGTTCATTCCGTCTGACTCCATTCCAACATATTTCACTGACATATACATTAATACAGATAACAACATATCTCATCATGCAAAACTCCTAGCATACTCAAAAATTTAGTCCCTTTACATCCACCAAGGATTTAATTGCACCAGCCACCTTCCACAACTTTCCTGCTACACTCTGCATCATCCGTTCCCTTTTCATAAAACATATATCCTAAATATTTAAACTCGGACACTTGTTCCAGTTGCTCACCATATAACATAACTTCACACTGCGGACTCTCTCTCACTCACTACCATAACCTTACTCTTTATCTACACTTACTTTCAAACCCCTCCTTTTACACACCCTGCCAAACCCTTCTAGCAATCCTCTCAAACTATCTTCAGATTCCCCCACACAAAACCAAATCATCCACATATAAGTAGGGCACCCTCCACTCTCTTCCATTCTCCATCATTCTAACACCTTCCTCTGCCACCCTCACCTCTAATTCTTTCAAAACAGCATCCATATACAAATTGAATAGCCAAGGTGACATAACACATCCATGCCTCTCTCCGCTATTAATATTAAACCAATCACTTTCAACACGCTTCACTATCGTCATACATACTTTAGATTCAATTCAGAAGCCTACCACCAACACCATATATCAATAACACCTGCCAAAGAGCTTCCCTATTAATCATGTCAAACGCCCGTTGCAAGTCCATAAAACCTAAATACAATTTATTCTTCTTCTCTCTAATTTTCTCAATCATTTGTTTCAATGTAAAAATTTGATTAACAAATCTTCTACCACTTCTAAACGCTCCTTGTTCTTCACCAATAAGTCCTTCAGTCACTTGACGTACTTTCAACCAAAATACCAGCATATATCTTCCTTATACCACTCAATAAACTAATTCCCTAATAGTTCATACGGTTCCCCTTACCCTTATATAAGGGTACTATCACTGCTCTCCTCCAATCCTTAGGAACTATACCCTCCATAAACGCTTTGTTACACAACTTTCAAATCCATTCAATCACCATCTAGCCTCCATTCTTGTTAATTTCACCAGTAATTCCATCTATGCCTGCAGATTTACCACTCTTCAACTTTCTCACTCTACCCATAACCTAATCCCCAAAATACCTTTCTTCTTGCACCATACCCACACACATTCACTATCACCTCTTCATTACTGCCAATGTTACGCAGATTTTCGAAGTGTTCCTTCCACACTCCTCTCACATCCATTTAATCAGTAACGAAAGTACCATCCCCATTCATTATTCTATGCAGATTTCCCTTAATCTCATTCTTAACCTTTCGCGCTTCCTTCCAGAAAAAATTCCTATTCCCTTGTAAGTCCCCATTCACCCTCCCTCCAAACTGTTCATTTACCTCATTTTTCCTCCTACGTATGCAACATTTAGTCTTCCTTTTTTTCTTTCTTATATAATTCCAAACATCTTTCTTTTGGGACCTCATCATTTGCTTTTAACACATTCAACCACGACTCTTTTTTACTTCCAATAGCTTGGAATTCTTACTTCCTGCTTTAGCACATCCACATACTTCTCTTGCACTACTAACAAAGGCTAATAATAATAATAATAATACTAATAATAATAAAATAATAATAATAATAATAATAATAATAATAATAATAATAATAATAATAATATCTTACTGAGGCAGATATGAGGAATTTATTCTTTTCTTCTTCTAAATCTATTATTCCTCCTTTTGATTGCTGATGCAAATAGAGAGACTTCATGTTTTCCTGTAGTGCTTTAATTTCCGGACAAAGGGGATCAAAGGCTGTCATTAATTCCCCCTCTTCAGGTGGAGGATTTTCTAATAAATTTAAACCTTTTGCCTATAAATGTAAATGGAGTAGATAATAATGTATAATCAATACGTTATGACGTTGATATTATGCTAGGAGTATGTACTGTAAAAATATTATATGTCTATTATGTATTTAAGTATTATGTATAAGAAAAATGGTAATAATCACAAGAGAAAGTGCTTTAATGTAGGTACATAAACTAAATTATTCACCTCTTCATTCAGTGGTTCTCTACAAACAGGACAAAGTAAAAGGCGTTTTTCTCTCGCCATCCATGCAGGTAACTGGTTTTCTCTTTCTTCTACAGCGGCTGACTCCTCGCAATTTAGAATATACCTAAAATATACAATACATCAATGCTCACAAAAAAAAAAAAAAAAAAAAAAAACTAATACAGGCAATGTGTATGTTATAAATAAATATAATCACCCATGAACTAGGAGTATTATGCGATTCGAGAATTTTGATATTCTTAAATTAACAAAAAAGAAATAAATTAATAAACAAATAAATAAATAAATCAAAAAATAAATAAACAAGATAATTTCTTGAACCATGATGGTTTTTATGGGCAATTCGTTTTTTTGCGACAAATCATAAAAAAAATAATCTTAGTATCAGAATTCTAATTCACCTGTCACTACATTTGGAACAAGTACATTACATCGCTTTAACTATGAGTTTGTAGATTATTATTATTCACATCAAAATAATGCTTATTCTTTTTAAGTTGATGCTGCTAGCACTAAAGACGAAAGCTTATTCAAGGAACACACATGCAAAAATGTATATCATTCAACTACGGAATGTCATGACGGGTGACTTAAAAAGAGATTATATTTTGAGGGAAAAACATGCAGGCAAAGAATTCCACAGTAAAGACATGGCTGGAAAGGAGGTCCCACAAAGAGAAAGCTTGAAGGTATTATTGATTTTTACACAAAAGTCGCATGAAGATGGTACACCTCTTGTGCTGTTAAGCTACAATGTTGGAGAAGTGTGAGCCACCAATTCGCCAAAATTATTGCAAAATGACAGTAATAATATAGCTTTTTAATAAGTTAAAGTATAATTTGCAATAAAAGGTCGCTTTAACTTTAAGTAATTTCAAACATATGCATAGTTAATTTGGAGTATTAGAAATACAAGCTTTCTGATTTGCTTGAACTTTAAAAATCAGTTTATTTGTTTATTGACATTTTTAATAAAAAAATAATTTTATAAAAAAAATAAAAAAATAAGCAATTAAATTAAAATACCAAAAACTATTCTATCAAAAAAATATATATTTAAATTCACAAACATCTATTACTATAAAATCAACTAAAATAATAATAATAATAATAAAAAAATACCTTCCAAGACAATTAGAATGAAAATAATGAAAACATTTTGTCTTCGTAAAGTGATCATTGTCAGTAAAAAGGAAAAGACATATCGCACATGGACAGCTTGGAGTATTATTGGCAGTTAACTTTTCACGAACCAACTGAAAAATATATAAATAAAAAAAGGAATAAACAATTTATATTTAAATGAAACAAGAAAACAAGACATAAGTCAAACAGTTTTACTCATAATCAATGCAAACACTTACCTCAATCAGTTCATAAATAACGGGTAAACCAAGATACTCTTCACACTTTGTCCTGCACTCAAAATTTATTAATTTAAGAACATCATCGTCTATTCCTCTCGGATTTCTGTTTATATATAATATATATATTATATTTATATATTATAATTTAGTAAATATATATATTATATATATATAATATAATAGTATATATATTAATATATATATATATTATATTATAAATATATATATTATATATATAATTATATAGTATATATTATATATATATATAGTATATATAATATAATAATATATATATTATGGGATGTAACCGATACCAGAAATAGAGGCGATACCATACGAATACTCTATTGTTTTAAGGTGCCGAATACCGATACCGATACTTAATAATTAATATAATAAATACACAGTAATACGATACGAACATTTAGTGCACTGCTAGGCAACTCAGAATTGCATCCCCTGTACAACCAATACTTAGTCACTTATTTCATATTTCATATTTGTTTGTGCCCAAGTATATTTATTATTATAAACTTAAATAGTACCTTGTAAGAAAGTAATAATTGGCAAATATTAGATATTTAATTAAACATATTTAATTTATGTTTGTGTTTATTTAAAAAATATTTCCATTTCCTTTTCAAGTTAAGTATTAACAAAGTTTAGCTACTAGCTTTTTATGTTTTAACATGGTTACAATTTAAATAAAGATTGTTTAACTACTACAAAATATAAAAATCAAAATATAATGAAAAGAGACCTCAATTAATCAGCCGAAAAGTTAAATTAAAAAAACGCTATTACCTCAAAACATGACATAATAAAATATCATTCAATACTAGATATCATTCAATTCTCAAATTCAAAAATTCGCAAAATTGTGATGCAAAAACATAAGCCTTTTCACTAGTAATCTGGCGAGAGACTGTTCCTTTTTAGGTGGTTTACATTCCTACCTACACTATAAAATACGCTCTCTCTCGACTGAGGAAGGAGGCTGATAATTAATTATTTGCCTGCAAGCACTGATAATTGAAACCTTGGCCTATTTTTCATGCCACCGGATGAAAGGATTCTCTTCTCTTTAGGCAGCATCTCATGTTTTTCGTTAGAGCCTATCTCCTCTTTCACAGACTGCAAATTTGAATTATCTTTGGGCTCCTTGATGACTGTCTCTTCAATTTTTACGATGAAGGTTCCCTGGTGTCATTCCTTTGAAGGTGAATGAAGCGGCAATGCAATTTCGGCCATGAACAATTATAAAGTACCTGAACATATCAAACCTCATCTTCAGTAGGTTTATTTGCTGAAGCCACCATCGTCACAATCAGTGCTGTTGCCAGGGGTTGCAGATAAAGGCGGCTTCTGGCTTCTTGCTGTCTCTTTTTTTTTTTTTTTTTTGTCCAAGGCGAGCAAGCTCCTCGGTTTATGCTATTTTAATGCATTCTAGAAGTGGGTCACCGTCGTCGGAGGTGCATTCTTGTGGGGTTTTCAGCTAGCTATAGGAATTCTTTTATTAAACTTTTATTTATTTATTTTTTTGCCGTTGTCACCATTGCCGCACACGGCCAGGACTCCTATTCAATGGATGGGTGTTGAAACGCCTTCAATCCATTTAACGCAAATTACGCAGATGAGCATCGACGCAGGCTTTAAAGGTGAGGGAAATTAAATTGCGTAGGAAACACAGATGATGGAAGAGATTCCACAGAACAGAAGCGTGGCAGGAAAGAAAGAAGCCCCGCAGCGAACCAGTCTGGAGTTTCTAACATCAACACACCAAAACACATGTGGCCGACACAGCACCCTTGTGCTACGAGGGCGCAGTAAAGGTGGTGGTACGCGAGGTGGATAGTTCCCTCGAAGCACTTGCCTCTACAGTACCTACAGAAAAGGGATAAAGCACCAGCATCACGCCGCAAAGATATAAAGAATCAAGTGAACTAGAAAGTACAGGAACGTTTATTATATGTCTTTTGGGCCTTTGACTCGACCTATTCAAAAGCCGGAGAAACCAGAAGCCCCGCCCCAGAGATATGAGCGCAGTACTCCATAACAAGGACGGATGAGACCCTTGTATACGGGTGTGAAGTAACTTGAGAGAGAAAAAAGTTTCACACTCTACAACAGAACTCACATTTTCCTTTTGAGGCCGCCTGCAACAAGACTGTGGATTTGAGGTTTTCAAAACATTTTTTTGTTTTATGTTAAGGCAAGGATTTTAATATTGTCAACAGGAGAAGACGAGAGAACCGTGAAAGAGATAGAACAGTTAAGTGTCTTAGAGAGAGGGATTTGTAGAAGTTGGGTTATTAAGAAATAAATTTCACAAGCTTGAGACGACCCCAACCCTGAAATTCTATCCAGATCAGCGAACATAGAATCGGAAAGATTAAGACGGGAGAGGCAATTTCTAGAAGTAAAAGAAGGGAGCAGATTGATATGAGTTGAAGAAGTTAAAGGGTCAAGTCATGCGACCAATATGAGTGGATAAGAGTTAGATGTGCAGGTGTGAGAAGATCATTGATGAAAGCAGGAATAAAAGTGGAGATAAAACAGAACCCTGAGGAACACCACTATTGACAGAAAAAGAGAAGTACGCCCATGCAACAACTAAGCCAACAATTGAGCGATTTGAAGAATACTAAAAGAACATAAGTAAGCAAGAGAAGAAATAAACCCAAAGGAGAGTGGACGCTTGGAGAGCAGTGACGCGTGACATTAACCCTGTCAAATGCACTTTGGAAATGTCAAACGCGCTCACCACACAAAGTCTTCCTGTAGTTCCTAAGGGCGAAAACCATAAAATCTGTTAAATAGGAAAAAAGGATATCGCCAGTAGATCTCGAGCAACGAAAAGGCGTACTGGTAATCAGAAAGAAAGGGAAAGAGATCCAGATGATCTAAGAAGTGAGAGTGAAGAAGGGTTTCAAAGATCTTAGTAAACAAGAATACAAGTGAGAGCTTATCGGGCGATAGTTAGAAACGGATCAGAGCAGTCAATCATTTTTGTCGGAAATAGGTTGGACATATGCGCGCCTTCCAACACTGAGGAAAAGTGCCAGTATTGAGGCATAGAGCATATAGTTGAACGAGAGGAGGGGGTAAGCACGGAAGCACACTTCCTCAAAACTCGGAAGAGGAATGACATCGCGGGCACCGCGCTTCATAACGTTATAGATTTACAGGAGCCTGTCATGCACCGATCAAATGATGACAGGTAAAGGCCATAGGGAACCTGAGAGGAGAAGGAGGAGGAAGAGGGATACCAGAATCGTCCAGGTGAATTAGAGAAAATAGGAGGCCAAAGAGATGATGGCCTTTTTCAGTTGGAGTATTAACACAGAATCATCAGAGCGAATAAGAGGAGGAAAATGATGATTTACAGAAGTTGTTAGAGATGTTTTGGCAAGAGGCCAGAAACGATTTGTCAGTAGGAGAACCAAGGAGTCAGCGCATAATTTCGTTTAATGAAAGTCGCTTATGCTCGTCGAAGAGTATCCTGCAACGATTTCTAGCAGTTGAATGAAAATTGGCAAGAGTGATGGAGAACAAAGAATTTTTACCATCACACCGATAAGCATTGTCTGCTAGCCTGATGGCAGGGAACAAGCACGATCAAACGCATGGTATTTTGAGGGAATAAAAAGAATTTAGTCCAAGAAGGATGAACCTGACTCATACCCATTAACAATCTACAGTTCCCACTTATATCGGCAGAATCTGAAAGCGTCTTAAAGATCATAAGCAGTCAACTTCACAATTATAGTTAGCCAGTAGAAGCACAGCAATGCCCCACCAATCGAGCCCGATCAAGTGCAGAAAACCGCATAAGGGCAAGTATGGAAGATGATATAGGAGAAAAAGTATTAAAAGTTAAGTATATAAGGTTGTGGTCAGATTTAACCATAGGGAGCAAAGTGGTGTATTTATAGAGAGAAGACTAGTGTGAAAACATAGGTCAAGTGTGTTTCCACAGAATCGGTTGGACGTCTGAATGTGTGAGTATAGTTATTTAATCAGTTGCTGCCAGATCGTTGAGAATACTGAAATGAATTCGGCTTTCCTCCCTAAATCAGTATGAGAGGATCCAACCATTCAGTGTTGTTGTACATTGAATCCCTAGATGCAGGGGTGTCAAACTCATTTACCGTGGAGTGCCACACTGACTACAAAACAGTCCTCGTGGGCCGCTATATATATAATAATATATATATATAATATATATATATATAAATATATATATATTTATTAATACTATTTATATATATATATATATATTAATATAAATATATATATAAATATATATAATATATATATATATATATATATATAGTAAATACTACAACAATTTCAGTTTTGTGTACACATTGAAATCCCCTAAATAGCGGACCTCAGTATTTGGATGAGAAGATATACAGTCTCGTGAGAAGTAGTAAGGTAATCAAAAAAGGCATGAAAATCTGGTCTGTTAGGAGAACAGTAGCAGAAGCATAGAATATTGTAAGTAGAAGGAAGAACGATTTTAAGCCCACAGAACATCGAAGTTAGGAGATTCGAGATTCTCGAGGAGTGTTATAATATACATGTTTCTTTATCATATAAAATTTCATCTAAAGTTTATTTAACATAGGCACATACTCCACCCTCAAACGTTATTATAAATAATAAAAGTTTATCACCTTAACTATATTAAACGAGTTTGAAGGATGAATTCTTAGCCATCTGCGTCTCAGCCAAGAGCATAAAATTAGGTTTAGAGTTGGAGAGGAGTATCCATGGATGCAGAGGTTAGGTGCAACCATTGAATGTTGGAAATATGTGAAAGGAGTCAAAAAAGAAAAGCCACGCCTGTGCAAAATCTGCACGCGCTATATCTATAATTACACGTTTCACCGCACAGCAACACGCAACGTT
>JABUQX010004362.1:7500-33083 GCA_015478945.1 Trachelipus rathkii | reverse complement strand
GAGGAGGAGAGGAGAGAGAGATGGAAAAAGGTCAATAATTACGAGAGATAGATTGAAAAGAAGAAAAACTTAGGTAATGAAACAGATAGACAAGAGAGAGAGAGAGAGAGAGAGAGAGAGAGAGAGAGAGAGAGAGAGAGAGAGAGAGAGAGAGAGAGAGAGAGAGAGAGAGAGAGAGAGAGATGGAAAAAGGTCAAGAATTACGAGAGATAGATTGAAAAGAAGAAAAACTTAGGTAATGAAACAGATAGATAAATTGAGAGAGAGAGAGAGAGAGAGAGAGAGAGAGAGAGAGAGAGAGAGAGAGAGGGAATAGACTTTACATGAGAAAGTTAGGAAAAGAAAGAGAGAGAGAGAGAGAGAGAGAGAGAGAGAGAGAGATGGAAAATATCAAGAATTACGAGAGATAGATTGAAAAGAAGAAAAACTTAGGTAATGAAACAGATAGACAAGAGAGAGAGAGAGAGAGAGAGAGAGAGAGAGAGAGAACGAGAGAGAGCTCTGTAGAGAGAAGAGTGACGAAAGCTTTCCTCATTGGAGGAGGTGTGATAATGGAGAGTTCAGCAGTGCAGTATTCGTTGTAGGACATTATATAAGGAGAGTGACTGAAAGAAGAAAGAGATTTGAGAGAGTTAGTGCAAGTTCGAGAATTGACAAGTTGAAAAGCCCTAGACCAAGAGAGAGAGAGAGAGAGAGAGAGAGAGAGAGAGAGAGAGAGAGAGAGAGAGAGAGAGAGAGAGAGAGAGAGAGAGAGAGAGAGAGAGAGAGAGAGAGAGAGAGAGAGAATGACGACAAACAAAGACATTTGCATTCTACTAGACAGAGATACAGAGAGAGACAGAGAGAGAGACAGAGAGAGAGAAAGAGAGGAGAGAGAGAGAGAGAGAGAGAGAGAGAGAGAGAGAGAGAGAGAGAGAGAGAGAGAGCATATTTAAAGTAATATTTATCTGGACAAGATTTGAAGTGTAAACTGTGAAATATAAAATCCTGAAAGTTTTAGTTCAAAACACACGATTGAGTATATATATATATATATATGAGAGTGAGCAGCAGTATATAGCAGGAGGAATATTTTTGTGTACAGTTTATATAGCACACACACAAAAAAATTGCATTGAGATATTATTATTATATATATATATATATATATATATATATATATAATCAGGGGTGGCTAACTTGTTTATTGTTGGTATTGACATTTGGGTAGGGGATAGGGCTTATATTTTGTAGGGGTATGTTTTGGGGTTTGGGTGGTTGGAATAGGGGTGGGGGTTGTAGAGATGAATTATAAAACCATATTAGTATACACACATAAGGAAAAAGTAGACTTAGACAGATCTACATATAAAAAACAAAAAAATTATAACATAATTATTTAATGAGAATTCTCTCTTCATATATGCTACCATTTTTTTTTCATAGTAAGGTATATAATAGGATTCCAAAACAGTATCGATATATATATATATATATATATATATATATATATATATATATATATATATATATATATATATATATATATATATATATATATATATATATATATATATCGATATTGATATTTTTATTCGGTAGAATCGCGGGCAATTTGATATTTTAAAAAATATCTGTTATCGATATATCGATATTTCTTTATATATATGTATCGGCAACCCTAGTATATTTGCCAAGAAGGATAATTAATCTTAATAAATCTTCGATATGGAATCGATTAACCGTTAATTTTAAAAATGTAAAGCCGATTCACGAATGTTTACCATGGCTCGATGGTAAATCGACAGAGTTGATGGCTATAATAATCTCTCGTCCTGATCCTTAGGTAGCAATTACCTAGAGATAGATGTTCCTCTCGTTGAATAGGATCATGTTTATTATCTGTGAGTGAGTTTTATCCATATCGAATGCATGGATCCGAACACATTTTTATTTGATAAAAGTCAAAATTAAACTTTATTGTAAGAAAAGTCAAAGCAAAATTTTGTAATAAAAGAGCTTCAGATTTAAAAATATAAAAAAAGGTTATATCTATGTAACCTAACGTAACGTAACCAAACTTATATTAGTGTTTAATTTATTTCACCTTCCATTGTTTCAATAAACAAAATCACAACTAAACATGCTGTAATAAAGTTATATAAGTTTATAGAAAAAAAGTTCAAACTTTTTTCGCTATGCGCGTCGTTGTACATTTTGTTCGATAACGTAAACTATGAAAAAAAAAAATTTGACTTCGGCTACATTAGTCACAGATAATAGACATGAGCCCTTAAATAGGGTTAAAAAAAATGTGGATCCATAACAAGAATTTGGTTTTTAATAACATATTTTAGAAATTTCGAAACTTTTCTCGATTTTTTATTTTTTTTATTATTTTTTTTTTATCTCGATTTACTAAATTTCCAAAAATTTTCTTCGAACATCTTTGCTTTAAAAACATTATTGAAGATTTATCATTTCATTTTCTAGTATAGTTTTTCCATATCGAAAATATCGGAAATTTATCCTTCTATATGTTTCAGATTTAAATTTTTTAGAAAGGAATATACATACATATATGAGAAAGAGAGAAAGAAAGAGGAGAGAAGAGAGAGAGACACCACACACACACACACACACACACACCACACACACACCACACACACACACACACACACACACACACACACACACACACACACATTACAAAATGAATGGTCCCATACATACACATACATATATGTTACATATATATATATATATATATATATATATATATGAGTGAGTGAGAGAGAGTATCATTCATAGTTTCATTTTGCCGTTCTTCTCTCTCTCTCTCTCTCTTTCCAACATGTTTTTTTTATTATTTTTTGTTTCTTTTACAAAATTTCTCTAGGTTATTGCTACCTAGAATCCGGTTACGGGATCAAACCCTGGACCTTTCATTACGACTCTGTAGCTCTACCGACTGATACACAATATTAATGTTACTAGTATGTTAATTATTATTATTTCTTCCTTGAGGTTCTCATCTTAGATGTAAAATCTGTTTCAAACGCTTTTCAAACAGAGAGAGAGAGAGAGAGAGAGAGAGAGAGAGAGAGAGAGAGAGAGAGAGAGAGAGAGAGGAGAGAGAGAGAGAGAGAGAGAGAGAGAGAGAGAGAGAGAGAGAGAGAGAGAGAGAGAGAGAGAGAGACTTTCATGTTTAAAAGTTCTTAATCATCTCATATTTTTGAAAATATTTATTATCACATTTAACAAATAACGAAATCGTTGCAGAAATTTACCTTCATATGTCACATCTGCATGCAAAAATATTTTGGTCAAATACAATAATGTTGAATGTTTTATTTATAATGTTGTACGTTGAATGTTGTATGTTGATTGTTGTGTGTTGAGTGTTGAAGAATGTATTTTGTCTGTTGAATGTTGTATGTTAAATGTTGTATGTTGTATATTAAATATTGAATGTTGTATGTTGATTTTTGTGTGCTGAGTGTTAAAGAATGTATATTGTATGTTATATGTTATATGTTGAATTTGAATGTTGAATGTTGTATGTTATATGTTGTTGTATGTTATATATTGAATATTGAATGTTGAATGTTGGGTTTGAACGTTGAAGAATGTATTTTGTCTGTTGAATGTTGTATGTTGTATATTAAATATTGAATGTTGTATGTTGATTGTTGTGTGTTGAATGTTGAAGAATGTATGTTGTCTGTTGAATGTTGTATGTTATATGTTGTATGCTGTATGTTGACTATTGTATGTTGATTGTTGTGTGTTGAAAAATGTATGTTGTCTCTTGAATGTTGTATGTTATATGTTATATGTTGTATGTTGAATATTGAATATTGTATGTTGATTGTTGTGTGTTGAGTGTTGAAGAATGTATGTTGTCTGTTGAATGTTGTATGTTGTATGTTGTATCTTGTATGTTGTATGATGACTGTTGTATGTTGATTGTTGTGTGTTGAAGAATGTACGTTGTCTGTTGAATATTGTATGTTATATGTTGTATGTTGCATGTTGAATATTGAATATTGTATGTTGATTGTTGTGTGTTGAGTGTTGAAGAATGTATGTTGTCTGTTGAATGTTGTATGTTATATGTTGTTGTATGTTGTATGTTGAATGTTGAATATATCTTTTGGGAAAATATCGTCAGCGCTACAAAATTCATTCAAGTGATGTATGTTGTATGTTGAATATTGAATATTGTATGTTGATTGTTGTGTGTTGAGTGTTGAAGAATGTATGTTGTTTGTCGAATGTTGTATGTTATATGTTGTATGTTGTACGTTGTATGTTGAATGTTGTATGTTGATTGTTGTGTGTTGAAGAATGTACGTTGTCTGTTGAATATTGTATGTTATATGTTGTATGTTGCATGTTGAATATAAATTTAAATAATCAGTTGTTTATGCATTCTTTCAATATTTGTTCGTTGTTTTTTTAAAAAGAATTTTAAAAAAAAAAGAAAAACTGGCTTTGTCAAAGTTTAGTCTGTCCTGGATCTATTTGTTTCTGAGCTTATATATATATATATATGAGTATATAGAGAGAGATATGAAAGAGTATATATATATATATATATAGAAAGAGTATATATATATATATATATAGAGAGAGAGAGTAGTAGTAGTAGCAGTAGTAGTAGTAGTATAGTAGTAGTAGTAGTAGTAGTAGTAGTAGTAGTAGTAGTACCCTTGTATAACTATAAGGATGATAAAGGGACTGTAGAAACTACAGTGAAAATATATGCTACTATTTTGGTTGAAAGAGTGCGTCGAGTGATTAAGGAGCTGTTTCTTAAAGAGCAAACGGCACTTAGAAGTGGTAGAGGATGTATAGCTAAAATTTTTACATTAAAGTAAATGAGTGAGAAAATGAGAGAGAAGAAGAACCAACTGCATTTAGATATTGTAGACTTGCAACTGGCATATGACAGAATTAATTTGGATGTTCTGTGGTAGTTGTTAATGATGTCTATCGTTGTTGGTAGTCCTCTGAATTGAATCAAAAATGTGTTATGTTGATGATGAAGCGTTTGTAAGAATAAATAGAGTGGAGAATGAGTAGTTTAATATTAATAGTGGAGTGAAGCAGGGATGTATTATGTCTCCATGACTATGTATTATGTCTCCATGAATATCGGGTAATGAAATAAATGAAGGTAGGGTCAGGGTAAAGTGTTAGACTGATGAAGAATGGTAGAGAGTAGAGGTTGCCCTGTTTGCTGTACGCAAATGATTTGGTTTTATATGGGGAATCTGAAGAGAGTTTAAGAGGATTGGTAGAGAAGTTTGGTAGGGAGTGTAAAAGGAGGTATTCGAAAGTAAATGTAGATAAGAGTAAGGTAATGGAAGTGGGTGAGGGGAGTTCGCAGTGTGAGATCATGTTGGATGGTAGACAAATCAAATAAGTAACTGAGTTTAAATATATAGTCTATACGTATGATGAAAAGGGAACGGATGATGAAGTGTGTAGTAGGAATGTTGTGAGTGGTATGAAGGTTGCTGATGGAATTAAATTTTGGTAAATGCCAAGGACTATATTTTGAATGCTCTATGGTTCTGCATGAGGGTATGTTGTTGCCGTTGTTGTGTAGAAGCGAAATTATGATGTGGAATAAGAGGTATTGATCTAAGCCTCAGTCTGCTTTGATGGATGATCTTATACACGTGTTAGGTGTGAGAAGAATTGATAAAATTATTAGTGAGCGTGTTACTGAACCTTGTGATTTGAAGGAAGACGCGAATATGAATAAATGAATATATTAAGATGGTTTGGTCATATGGAAAGGATGAACGATAGTCGGTTGGTTAAACGGGTGTGTAGCAGTGAGTGTGTTGGGAATCGGCCGACTGGGAGACCAATAAAATGCTAGATTGAGTCATTAAGATAGTATCTAAAGGAAAGGAATGTGAATTTACCATAAGGGAGAAAATTGCTTTATAATAGGAGTAAATGACACATAGTTGTAGATCTGGCTCAGAGAGTGAACCCTGATTGACGAGATATCACAGTGAGTAACTGTCAGGGTGTTGTGAAGCTTAAGGGCGGATATTTGGCAGAGACTGTCTCGCACATAAGGGTATAAAGGGAAGTTGTGGGGGGGAGCTTTCTTCTTCGACTCAGATCATGGTCTTCTACTTAGCTATGTTACCTCCGGTGCATGTTTGCCCACCCAAACACCAGTTCTGAGGAACCAAGGAGCAGCTAATATATATATATATATATATATATATATATATATATATATTACACTCTATATAGTGAGAGAAAGAAAGAGGCATCAGAGTATATATATATATATATATATATATATAGTGAGTGAGAGAGAATAGCAGTGAGAGAGAGACTAGATAGTTTGGAAGAGCAGAAAGAAAGAGAGAGTATATATAGCAGAGAGGAGAGTGAGAGAGTATATATATATAGAGAGATATATATATATATATATATATATATATATATATATTTCATATTCTACCCTCTGTATTCCCATAGGACTTTCTCTCTGTCAGTTGGGCCAGCATCTTTCTCCTCCTTTCGCCTCAAACCTGGATCCTGAGCACCTAGAAAATCCCCTTCAACCAATGGTTTTCGATGCTGGGGTCCTTGAGTTATATACTCTGGTAGGGTTTCACCCTTTCAATGGAACTAGCATCTTCTTCCATTTGGACTCTAAAATTGTTCTTCCAGGGCTCTCCTGAAAATCGTGTTTCTAGGTGCAAAGGTCGATGCTGGCCCAGGAGTTATTCAAGTAAAAGCAAGGGTCAGACTACAGCCCTGTCGCCCTAGAACGTTGCGAAGAATTTCTTCTTATGGCCGACTGCGCCAAACATCCATTCTTCATATGATCTTCCTATATATACCATTCCTAGAAAGATATATATATATATATATATATATTACATATACATATTAACGAGCATATGATATATATATATATATATATATATATATATATATATATATATATATATATATATATATTATTTTTTTAAATAAAATATTTTTGAAAGTAAATATTTATATTTAACTTATACTATTACTATTTCTCTCTAGTATATATATATATATATATATATATGGAGACATATATATATATATATATATATATATATATATATATATATATATATATATATATATATATATATATATATATATATATATATATATATGTGTGGTGGTGGTATGTAGTCCAGGGAAGAGGCCAATTCTGTAGTAGCCGGAGGAGAGCTCGACCTCTTTGTAGGAGGAAGAGAGCTCGGTTTTGTGGCAGGAGAGAGCTCGGCCTCTTGGTAGGGAGAAGAGGGTCTGGCCCTTTGTATGCAGGAGTGGTGGGAGTTCTTCTTCTTCTATCACCAGACTAACACGTCTTCTAGTTGTAGAGGAGAGCTTGTAGTTATCTCTCTTCTTCTGCTTGCTCCTCCATTTCACTGGCCGTTGTAGTTGTACTCTTGAAGGCTCTCTCGTTGGTATAATAAAACTTAGACTTTGATTTGAAAAGAATATTTTATTGAAAAACGCTTTCAACAATACTTAACAACCTTTCACACCTAAAGCTATTTGCTAATAACAGTTTTTCAACTTCGTTATGTACACATGCAATTTTTAAGTCTAAACCAATTTTATGTTTTCCCCAATCGAGGGAAAGAAAGTGAGTTAAATTTAAGGCGCGTAAATCGCAAATTACAAATTTCATCAACAAATAAGCTATTTTTAATAATTAATATACATAATATGGTGACAAATGCTACAAAACACTTTATTACACAAGATTTTACACTATTTCTTACAAAATAAATGGTAAAATATCTAAAAATAGCTTTAAAAGCGATCCGCATTTCTCCCCGACAAAAAAAAAAAAAAAAAAAAAAATATGGAAATACGTATTTTGAAAGAGAAAATATATTTCCAGGTTAACTTTCATATTTTTTTATAAGTATTTTGAAAACACAGTAAAATGCAATTTAACTTAGTAATTATATACAAAACGAAAGTCTACATCACAAAACAAATATTATATAATCCTATATTATAAATAAATATTATTTTTAACATCAATTATACAAACTTAACTTAAAGTGTTACCAAAATATGCAATATATTTTAGCGTATCTGTGAGCTCTGAGTTGTTCTCGACAACCCATTTTTTCTTTCTTACTTTTAAAGCACAACTAATATATTTGAGAAATTTAAAAACGTTATAAATTAAATACTTTTTTAAAATAATAGTTTAAGCAATTATTTTGACTACTATATATACTTCGCCCCTAAAAGTGGAGCGTATTTTTGCACTGAATTTATTTTTATGCACTTGTCACTGAATTAAATACTATTTAAATATAATCACTTTGAAACACTATTATTATTAAATTCAACACGGAAATGGACTTTAATTTTTGCTTTTGGTTCTTTTTTTTTTTACTTAATTCACTTTTTAAACAAATTCACTAACAAAAACGCACTTTTCTCACTGGGCCAAAAAAAAAAGACATCGACAGCATATGATGACAATAGTACGAGTTTACAACGACAACACGCGGAGACAGCTAATACCATACTACTGATACAATAGAGGCGCCGATGGAGACATGATTATGATAGGCTTAGACAGCGGCCAGTGTTGCCAATTTATCGAATTTCTAGCTACATCTAGCAAAATTTTAAAAGCTAAAGTAACTTTTTATTTTCTTTATTTTTAAGATAAAGTAACTTTTTATTTTCATTATATTTGTAGCGGGCGGATGTGTACCCGCGGGCACAAGGTTGGGAACACCTGGTATATGTTATGGTGGTACCATTCGCGGTAGCTTAATTAAAATTTTTACCGACTAAAAATTCATTAGAATATCAAAATTCAAACCCATTAATATTAATAAGGACCTTTTTAATTATACGAACTCGCGCAGTTTTGTCTATCGTACCCCTGACCCTTAAGTGATGAAAAAATAATTAAATAGTTCTTCAAAGTAATAAAATACTGCTTCAGAAAAAAAAAAAAAATAAACCTAGCATAAAGATTTTCTCATTGAAATCGAGGTGAGTCCGTACATTTAATAAGGTCAAATGAGAATTTAAAATATCTCATTGCATCCTATAATATAACATTGATAGAACAAGTTTCATAACAACCATCAAAATAACATCTCGGCTGCTGATTTTTTGGTCTAAATTTTTAAAATTCAAGTAAAATCTTAGAACTAGATTAAAAAATTAGGTTAATATCCTACAAATCAAATACCAAAACATATAGAATAACTTCTTTTTGTTTAGTAAGTCTACCTTTTAATATAACTTGTAAATTTTCATTACAATTTCTTTCTCCTTGGGCAAGATAATTTATATCATAAAATAAAGTATATTTTTCATCCGTTTCTTCCGAAGAGTTCATATTTTCATAAGTCTGCCATGAGTAATCAAAATCAGTCTTCAAATATCTAATTTTTGTGAATCTCAACTTTTCTGATTGTCTGCTTTTCTGAAGAAGGGTATTTTCACACAGCCATTTGAAAAACAAAATATAAGAAAGCGACGTAGGAGCCAGAAAGAAGAGAAATGGTAGCAGTACAAGAAGAAAATTCAGGGATCAAGGATGTGAGTCTGAAGCTGCATTAGCTGTTCAAGATTATAATGAAAGGCTAGTTCTTCAGGGCTATTCAATATTAATAGGAATAAAATTGCTGGAGGTGAACATTGAAATCCCAAGAAAAATATGTTTCGAAAATGTATGAAAAAAAAATATGTTCCACTTTAAATTTTAAATAATTATAATCGAAGAGTTTAGAAAGGGAGGGTCAGTAGAATTAAGAGATATTAAACAGGAAATATTCTCTCAATATATTAGTAGAAGTACCTAGACCATAAATTAACAAATTGAAAATTCAAAACATGAACAAACACCATCTTTGAGCACCTAGACACAACATCTCCTTTTGGACGAAAATTCAAGATTGGGAGAGTAAAGAGTAGATTTGGTATCAGAGCACTCAGTCACATGAATTTCAGCTAAAAAAAGATGTGGAATCTAGTAGAAGAGAGAGGTGATGGTCTCCAGTTGATGTTAAATAGAAAAAAGTTAACAGATGTCTCAAAGGTTAATGAGGAAAGAGACACACCATGTGTCAAGTCGGTAGTTCAACCCACACTGAATCAGAAACCGTCATTTTTATAGCTGTGAAGGATAAAAAAAAAAACTATTTGTGGACCATTCCTCCCTAAACCCTACTACGCTGCCGTTAGGTAAATATAAGAATTTTTTTGTTTGTTTGCGTAGAAAGTTAAAAAAAGAAGAGGGTTATCAGTTTTTTACTAGAAGCATACTAAACAATGCGCATGTGTAGTTCAGTCCTGAAGCGAGCGGACGACAAAAGCACAGGAAGAATCTCACTAGTTTTCTGACCCGATTTGGCACATGCAAAGCCTTATTTATGGGACTTACGTTACAAGGATTGTATCAACGTCATATATATATATATTATATATAATATATATATATATATATATATATATAATTATATATTAGTTATATATATATATTATAAAAAAGATTACAGAAATATTATATATATATATATAATTAGTATATATAATTATATATATATATATATATATATTATATATATATTATATATTAAATATATATATATATATATATAATATATATTATATATATATATAGTATCTTATAATCCCATAGTCTTATAGTCTTTGGACTTTCTTTGATTTTCAAGACTTTTCACTTTTGTGTGGTGTTCAATTAAATTGCTAATTCTTAATTATCGTATCACTTTAGACGTACCAATATTTCAACTTCTCCTTTCTTCCAATCCTAACTTCTAATCACCAAGGGCCCGCTGCTTAATAATGTATCAGTGTGATGATTTCTTCAAGTCGAATAAAAATGTGTGTGGGTATTTCGTGTATGGCTGTCATATCTACTGTAATGAAATCGGTATTTTCTGGAAGATGAGGTCATTTTAGTTCAGGATGTGTAAGGTAGGTTGGGTCAGTCATGTAGAATAAGTTGATTAAGAATGTAAATCTTCTCTTTCATGCAGGATAGATGAAATTCACTGTTGAAATGAAAAGAATGGACATATGGCGAGATGGTCTGATCTGATTGGAATTTCTGGAATGTCTTGTGTAATCAATCTATGCGTTTTGTGATGGGATTATACGTGTAGGTTCGTAGTGATTGGATAAGAGCATGTAATAGTATCCTATAGTTGGTCTCTTATTCTTGAATTAATCAGGTGAGAGAGCGCGTGATATAGGGTAACTGTATCGTCATATTCTATTAATGGGTAATTCTAGTTTATGATAGCGATGTAGTAGGTGATCGAATACTAATACTGGCATTTCTGCGTCGAAAGTAGTGCGTCGATGATGACTGATAAGGACTTGATTGCTGAAGACACAGGTGGTTTTAGAAAGTGTGTAATGGCATGTGTGGATCAATCTTTATCTTATTGAAACATAATGACTCTCGTGAGAAAACTTGAGAAATTAAGATAAAATTTGTATTTAGGTACTTTTATGGTATTTGCAACAGGTCGTATGATATTTGATTTCTTATATAGTGGTATCGTCTTAATGGATAATAGTGTTTTATTTTAGATTATCATGGTGTTTGTGTAATCGTATTCCTTTTAATGATATTAGAATTCCAAAAGTATAATTCATGATCGATAGTGAATCGTGTGTGTAAGAATTAAATGGAGTTGAAGTGACTTTGTTTTATATAATTAATTGCGGTGAGTGAGGTCAAGGGATGTGCTTTTTGTCTTCTGATGGTTAATTTACATTTATATATTTGATTGGGCATTTCGAAGAATTATAGAAGGTGTGCGGAATGGAGAGCAGATAGTGTTAGATAATATCATTTAGAATTCTGGAATAGTAAAGGTAAATGGTGCATTCCCCCTAGCTTCTATTTCCCATTACTCCACTTTTTATTATCTTTTTTTTCACATATATATCTCCATATCTCTCTATAGGTATTTATCTTACAATAGCAGATCGTCATCTTTTGGATAGTATTTTGATACGGTGTAATCATAGAAGATCGGTTTGGGAGTCAGAATTAGTAGTCAGAGATTTCTGGCTCAGGGCTTTTTAGTAAATCTACTCAGGGGGCAGGAAAAAGTAAATTAAAATCAAAAAATACATAAATAGTTCTGAAGGTAAACTATAGATACCAGAGTATGTTTATAGTTGTGTAGAAGGGCATTACGATGAGTGGAAATTGAAGTAATTGACGGTTGAAGAAGCTGAGATTAATGTTTTTCTGAGTTTCAAATATTTAGTTATATATGTTCGATGCAAATAGTGTGAAAATGATATAGCTCAGTTTGTTATAGTAGGATATGAGTTGATGATCGTGGCAGGATTGGTGACTGGTTGCTACATTTCAAATACGTTTCGTTGGATGTAAAAATGAACCTAGATATCTTGGAGTTGTTCAGCTTAGTCGTTCTTACATTGGGTAGTATGTATTATTTTTAAAATAATAATGAATCAATATTTCATTGATAGAAAAATATCACTTTTAATATATAAGCCACAAAATCCTAAATAATTACCTAAAGGTAACGCTTATATAACTACCTGTAAATATTAATAATGTCAATATCAAACCAGTCGCTAAAAAGCTAAAAGAAAAGTGGACCGCGCTTCGTTAACTTGTTCCTCTTCAATGTAAAGGCGAAATATTACGATACGGAATGACTTTTTCCCAGTTGATGGACGTACGATCACACGGGAACTAGCTTTCTTTGAATAACGATCTTACTACTCTTTCTATATATGGCGGTATATATAATATATAATAGAATATAATATTATATTTATTATATACTACTATTATTATATTATATTTTATATAAACTCAATAATGTACATTACAGTTTATATATATTATATAAGGTTTTTTAATGTATTAATTATTATTTAAGATTTATATAATATCTATATATATTATATATATACTCAGTCACTATTATTATATAATATATTTATTATATATAGTAAGTATTGATAATAAATATATAATATATATAATAATATAAAGGTATATATATTTTGTATGGTACAAATAATATTACTAGTTTACTACCTATATAAGTAATTATCTCAATATAGCGATTATGCTAAAAAAATATGTTATATACTATTATTATATATTGGAAATAATAAACTATATATATTACTCTACTATATATTTAAGGCCTTATACTATAATATATATATATTATAGTATATATAATAATAAATACTCACTCAGTATATATATAATTTATTATATAATATAATATATTATATATAGTATAATATACTTATTTCACTCAAATATATATATATTATGTTATATATATAGATTGTATATAATATATACCTTGTAATATATATATAGGTATTATATTATATTATATTATTATAAATAATAAATAGTTATTATATAATATATATCTATATATATATATAATATATATATATATATATAATAGCCTATAAATATATATACCTATATAATTAAATATTAGTATATATTATATATTATATATATATATTATATATATTATATATCTATATTATTATATAATATATATATATTATAATACTCACCCCCTATATAATATATATAACCTATAGGAAATATATATATACCTATTACTATATTAATATATATATATTAGTATATAATATATATATATAATATATAGTAGATTGACTTTAGAAAAACTTGATAGGCCTATGAAATATGTATAGTATATAAATATATTTAAAATATTATCTGTCAATAGATATATATCATATATATATATATATATATATAATAATATAATATATAATTATATATATATATATATTATTATATACTATATATATATATCAATTCCGTATATATTATAATATATAATATAATTAAATTAATTCTAAATATATATCTGTAATAGATATAAGTATATATCTTATATACTATATTTATATCTATAAATTATTATTATATATAATCTTATTATAAGTATACCTATACATTATTATATATATATACATATATACCTATTACTAAATATATATATATTATATATATATATAAAATATATGGGTATATATATATATATAATATAATAAATGTATATATAATAATATAATAATATATATATTATTAATCCAGATATAACTATATACTATATATATAACATATATATATAATATACATCTATTATATATAATATTATATATATTTATCCTATTTATAAATAAGTAAATTAATAAAATTAATCTATATATATATATAAATAAATATAAATATATATATTAAATATAAATAACAGATAATCCATTTATATCCTATACAACATACATATATTTAGGTAATATATATATTATAATAGATATATAATATAATATTATTATATTATATATATATATATATTATATATATCTCTTATTGATACTAAATTGTTTTTCACAACCCTAAGTATATTATATAGGTATATAATAATGAAAATACTATAGAAATAGGATATAATATAAATAACTATAATAATACTACGCCCTATATATATATATATATATATTATATTATTACAATGCGGCGCCGTTATGGGGGTGCAAGGTAGGGCCATGGCCCCCCTAGGTTTTGAATCTCATGAGAAATTTCCGGCAATTAATTTATATTTTGAGATTACTTCGCCTAAACGATATCTATACATATATATATTATGAGTATACTTATATATATATATACTGATAGTAGTGTAAGTACTATATATAGTAGTACTAATTTTCATATTTAGAAAAAACTATCTATAATACCTAAGATATAGTAAATAAATAATATATACGTATATGAAACTAACCTATTTATATGTTTTGTCTTGAGATACTTTGTGGCTAGAAATGTAAGGGAGGGCCGTGCCTACCCTGGCAGACTTGTATTCCAGCCATATCCTCCATCCATGCATTCGTTTTTGCCCCAATCAGAGAATCGTAAGATGTTTGAAAATAATTCCATATATATATATATGAGTTTTTTTAATACAAGACCACAAGGCATTAAGACTTTAGATGCATAATAGCTTTTTTTTGCTTTCCACATCTTAATAGGAATTATACGATTAGATATGAGGACTGTTATATTGGGAAAAAACTTTCGCATATAGTCCTGGAAGAGAAGGTAACATGCTTGTGTGAATTTGAGAGCCGACAGAAGTAGTGGGAGGTTGTTAATACCCATATATAGTTATTATTATTTGAAACAAAGTAATACTGAAAAATATGGATAAACTTATAATTAAAATCGTAGGGATTGATAAGGTTACGTCACTTGTGAATTGAACGAACTACGATAACCCGATTGTTAGTGCTGGTTCTAGTTTAATGTTGATGAATACTTCAAGTGGTATTGAAGCCATCTTGTTATTGATATTAAATTTAGTAGTGTTGCTTACTTGGGATATAGTGTACCAAGAGGGAAAATGTACCTGGATATGGAAAATTTACATAAATTGGAATCAATAAAGGATTTCACGTTTGATCATTATAACAAAAACCGTACAAACCACCAAGTATGGTGTATACAATTTTAAAGATGCTAAGAGGAACAAAAAACTCCTTTCTTTGATGAGAGCCTAGACTCTGCACAAATTACCATAGCTAGCTCGTATTTTGAAAATAGTTGTAAGGACGTTTCTAGATTGTTTGTGGCCTTATTTAGACCATTTCTATCAAAAGAGAATATTTTTGGCTTCTTTATTGTAAAACATTTAGAAAAAATAATATAATACATGCAGTCATGTGCTAAAGTCCATGCAAAATAGAAATGGCATAAAGATGCCCTCAGTAGCAGCACCACTCTATTATTACATTCAGCATGTGGTAGCAGCTAGGGGGGGATTTAAAAACGAATAAATATACAAACCATAGAGCGTGTTGGTCGTCAACCTGATTGAGCAACTGCATGTTGCTGATCCCTTATTTATTAAAAAAAAATAGGCAGAAATTGGAACCTATCTTATCTCCTACTTTATACATACTTTTATGTGCAACTTATGATGTCGCTACTTAGAGGTGCGCTGCACGACACCGTCTAATCTTCCGAATTTAGACTGCAGAATTCTAAGAAGTTAAAGAGCTGGCAGATGTTCTTGTGGAACTTTGGAATCAAGCGGAGTCAAGCTAAATACCCATCACCTATGGGATTCAGGATGACTTTATATTTATTGGAGTAGTTGTTCTAAAAAGTATTTCAAATTTTTGCATGAAGTAAACAATTGTAAATATGTTTCTCTCTTTAGCAAACTGAGGCCAGCAGTAACATATACAAACAGAATATCGACTTGGTGTTCCTTCGTTGATGAAGGACTCTCAATGTACGTGAAAACTATCTTCTAGGCTTGTAACTGCTTTCTTAAAAAATTAAAGCTGAAGATATAGCCAGAGCTATTTGTCTACTACTCGAGATATTTACAATTTAAAAATGAGTAAGTTTGTTGGACTTGGTTTGATGGGTGCTCAACCATGACTGGCAAAGATGGAGTTCAGAAGTTATTAAGAGATCAGTACCTTAAAGCCAAATTTTTATTCATTGCTTGTTCCTTTCGTTTCAATTTAATAATTAATGACCCTAAATCACTACGTTCCAGGTACATTGCGAACAACTATTAGGAAATTCAAGTAGGACTAAGATTTAGTAAACGAGTTCTTCGCGTTGAAAAATATCTCGCAGAAATTTGGTGCTATATACTATTATTACAATGCGAAACACAATTGGTCCTGCCATAGTTACAAATCAACTATGATATTCTTTAAGAAACATTTTAGCAAATAAATTTATCATTAAAAATCGCATTCTGCGGCATGGTTATCGTGGGCCACAAAGATTGCAGCATGTCCCAGCTTTCCCATCCGCATCTGGAAAATCTTCCATTTCTCATATAGTTCAATATTTGGAGCTATAGGAAATATTTCATGAAGCTGATAAAGTAATAAAATTTCTGACGAAGTTCATTGTCACACTTGAATAAAATCTAAAAATATTTTAAAAACTGAATGGAGATGAAAATATGCAGCACTCTTTTTTAAAGGATTTTTTAAAAATCTAAGATAGCTTTTGCCCAGATTTTTCATATTCCAAGTGCAGTAATCCAACATTTATATCTAGCGTCAGGAACAATCGAAGTTCTACGAGAACTTGCTTCAGAGTTTGTCCCCCATTTCATACTTTCGGTATTGATTCTCTCATATTCATCTCTGCACGCAAATTCAAAATAGTTATGGAACCACTACATATAACATCGACCTTTCTTCATTTTGCAACGCCAGTCTAGAAACAAGAAATTAACCAAATCCGAATATATTAAAAAAAAATTGACAAACATTTATAAACTGAATATAAAATATTGACGACCTAATTGGTGAAAGCAGAATCTTGTTTTAATTTTTGATGAATGATCTCAGATGGGAAAAAAAATTTTACGGATGAGTAAAATGAGTCTCACAGCACACTTACTACAAAATCATTGATAACAATATTATTTCTTTATAGTTCCACAAGCTATAAAAGTACTTTCCACACTTCCATCAAACTATCTTGTGTCATTTTGAAGGTTCGTTTAGTCGTGGATGAACGTTAAGAACAGGGTGATAACGCCCCCCCTTCTACATGAAAGATTAAATGGGCTATGTTACTAGGCATTCGCGGGGGAAACGTTTCACACGTCAAAAACACCACTTGATAGAAGATATTATACCCTATCTAATTTAAGAAAGAAAAAAAGAAATATTAAAATCTCTAATTTTCATTTTTAACTTTAAAAATCATCTTTTTATAATATAAGACTTTTTTACTAGTTTATACCCATTTTGAAATATAACTTTTCGTAAATTATGAAACTTATTTTATTTTTAAATATCTTACTTTATTATATTTATCATTTTTTATTATTTCTAAACCTTTGAAAACACTGTACTATAAGAATATACTATATAATAAATATTAACTTATATTAATATTATGAGCATATAATATATCTAATATATATATGAGTTATATATAATAATATATTATATATAATATATATCCTAATGTAAATCTTTCATTATAGGTCGGTAGGGTTAGGTAGAAAGGAAGGTTGATGGGTTTTTTTCCCATTTGAGTTGGGGGGTCTCCCGTTCCCGACCTGGGTGAACAATATTAATCTTAAATTGATTTGTTGGGGATAGATCTCCCGATTATATTATATATATATATTATATATATATATTACTATATTTATAAATCTATATTATTTATCGTGAATATTAACTCCTGCAATTATCCATATATTTATAGATATTCGAGATGTTATTAAAAATTTATATAAAATTTTAATTAATTTATATATAAATAATATATATTATTCTTATATCTTATATATAACATCCGCATCTCCGCTTTCTACGGCATATCCGCGGTTATGTTTAAAAAATGCAACATCCGCCTTAATATATTCATACGTAATCCGGCTATTCCGCGGAATAGCGAAAAAAAATTGTATCTGCCCCAGCATCACTTAATATATTATATTTTAATATAATTACTATAATAATAATATATTTATATATATATTATATATATATATTATTTAGTGTTATTAACCGTGATTTAATCATAATAATCATTATAATAATATAATATATAAAATAATAAGTAATATAAAATATATAATAATAATAATAATAATAAATAAATATAATAATAAATTATAATAGTATACTGATAAAGTAAAAAAAAATCTCCTATAAATATCTTGCTCTTGTTATGTCCCCACCAAAAATAAATTTTGCTTCAGAAAGAGCATAACCGCCAAGCTTTTAATAAAGTCCGAGAGCTTAGTTCCGGCATAAGGCTACTATCGTCCTGAAGTGCAATGGCTGTTAATCTTATATATATAATTACATATCAATCGAATTATGAGTATACTATCATTAAAAAGAGAAAACATATATAAATAATAAAATATTATATTCATATATATATACTATATACCTTATATTATAATATATAATTATTACAATATATTTAGTGACAATAACAATAATAATACTATATATATACACTATATACGTGAGCTGATTCATATTATTTATGTATATTATAAATATATATATAGTATATAACACTACATTATATATAGTAGGATCAGTATTCTAATTATAAACAACTTGGTGGTTGTGTACTCAGAATTATCTATATATATTATACACTTATTGCATATAATCTCTTTTCAATATCTACGTTTCCTCAGCATGACCATTAGGTGTCTTCTATTTGCATATGATATCCAGAGAGCTCATAATCTTTTAAAGAAAACTACCTTATTTATAGGGAGCGAAAAAAAAAACAAGATAGCTCATACATAAATAATAAACGCAGTCAAGTAAGTTTTTCCTTCATCCTGGTCTAGTTTCTCTCTCTCTCTCTTCTTACTCTCATTCTCTCTCTCCCTTTCTCCTTACCACAAGTGATGTATATACTTTCTGAAGAAAATAGAAATTTATGTAATATTATGGTCCCGTACATAGGAGAGAGAGCTACGATCGACCCATAATAGATTACAAGGTGCGACACATGACAAGGAAATGAAATATTGCAAAATTCAAAATCGATAAAAATAATTTTTTTTTTGAATACCTGAAATATAACGGAGGTATTGCGTAATTTTAGATCGGCGATATAAGGGGGCGGCAAAAGTAATTATTATAGAAAACAGTTAAATAATATATATAACCAACAAAAAAAAAAAAATACAGACAGTACAATCTTAAAAAAAAACCGCCTACACACTAACACCACCCAACAGAACGAGAAGATAAAATGGGGTGAGTACAGCATACAGAGTTCAGTAATTAGACACTGCATAGATCAATGAGTGACGCTTCCCGGTGCAAGGAGCCGTGCCATCTGATAATGGTGGAGAAGTAATAGATCGTTCTTCATATATCGGGCATGATATCGCATTTCCAGCGGCGAGCGACGAGTCAGAATGCTACGAGCCACACATGTCCACTCTTACTTCACATTAATACTCCTTACAACTCATCGAGTACTCACTTTATAACCCCTGAAAGCTCCATTTATTCAATTAATACCCCAGATAATCTCTAACATTTCACTCCAACCCACACAAGGCCCCTGGAATTTTAATTATTTATATTAATTAATGTTCAATCGTTACTTCTTTTGAGCTATTTTATGTTTTTACCAAGCTCTCTCACTATCGCTCTATATATGAGACACACCGTGCTGCTCTTAAAATAATTACAACGTATCGCACACTTATTTTGATTAAAGAATTTTCACACACGAGCAGCTCGCCCGAACTAGACGCTATATATCTATATATATACATAAGCTGGTCCCCCACCCACCCTCACCCTACCCCTCCCCCACCCCCCTCGTCATTAGCATGGTCTACTGGCATGTATCGAGAGCAGTCGCAGCGCTCACATTTGGTATATGCCACCCTCCCCAACGTATTACGTGTTCGAGCGATCAGAGCTCTGATATCTAACCTACCAGGGGCCCACACTAGCGTAAATTCTAGCTAGTGAACTATATACGTAAGTTGGAGAGAGAGAGGGAGGAGAGTAGAGGAGAGAAGAGGAGAATGAGAGATGAAGAGGAGTAGTTGCGATTCTGAGTTGGACTTCTTAGAGTACAGAAGAGAGAGAGAATTATTTTTAATGCTCTAGACGCTTGATGCATTGAATTATAAGATAGAAATTATATAGATAGTTTCTTCTTTGTAGTATAGGGTGCAAAATCTCCGCCTTTCATTCAGATTCAGCACTAGACGAATGTTTTAAAGTGATCGTGTGTAAATAACTGTTGTTTTTGATATTCAAAGTTCCATTGAAATAAATAAAAATGGATAGAGTAAATATAAATAAAAACGTAGAATAAATTATAAATAAATAAATAAACTAATAAAAACGCTAAAGTCTGGTCTTATTCTCCCATTTCTGCTTCGAGTATCTGTTTTCGCATACAGTGTTTGTGAAGACGGATGACGTTAAGATATTTCTTACAGTCGTTCAAAGCAAATGAATAACGACGACATTTGGAGCGATTGGCCAATACATATTCCACTTAATCCTCTTCAAATTATGATACGAAGGGCTACCAATCCCACGGTGTGTTGCAGGAGATACCAGGATTGGAGGCGACGGTATGAGCTGTAGGTGATGAATGATCGACACGATGATTTCACAAGAGGTGCTCAATCATCCAAAAATCTAGATCATAAAAGTCCGGAAGTAGCTCGGTACGAATAGAATAATACTCTACCAGACGACTGATAAGAGCACGTGATACTAGCGCAGTTCTCGCGAGGTACGAGCACTTGAGTGTAATGTCTGGATCAATCTAAGAGACCTGTGTAAAGACGTTCCGACGTGGCGTGTGTGATTGTGCGGCTGGCTGGGGGGGGGTGGGTGGGTGGGTGCTTGGTGGAGGGTAGAGAGAAGATAAGACGAGGGATCAGCATAGCTGAGGATGTCACATGTGCAGAATGTGATTCAGTTAGTAGAGATCGCTAAGCAGTCTTACTCTATATCTATGATCATGCGGGGACTTCGACATCCAAACGCAACATTTGTAATTATTTCTAGATGGATGTTTATATTATATAGTATCAATATATAATTTCCTTTTAACCAGAAGCTAGCGACGTGCGACAATAACCATAAATTTGATCTGCTCGTCCCGACAATATCATCAACAGCTCTGTCTGTCACGCAACTTAGCGAGAACTTGCGATAGCTACTACTGACTTGATTCTATTTTTGAGTAGGTATACAGAGATCGTCACTGCTCATTGGAGTCTCATGTTATTAGTTATCTATATTATATTATTTAACCTATAATAAGAAATTATTTATATAGATATTCATACTTATACTTTATATTATTATTATATGGGAGTCATGATTGATTATTATTAAGATTATGTACATGTAAGGGTTGTGAATTATTATTGTGATTATATTTGCTATAAACTATTCTTGTTAATGTGATGGAATAAATTTTTTTTTCTAGCTCTATACAAATAGAGTCCATAACGGACGGAGTATATTTATTCATTCTTTATATTAATTTATTGCACCACGATTAGAGTAATTAGTTAGGTATATCTTGTAGTCAAGTTAGGATCTGATTCATAGGTTACCTATACCCGCGCGTATGTCAGATCTATATATTACTACTAGTATTATTTGATTGGTGATTATCGAGAAGCGACCTATACCTTATTAAAGTATTATAATGTAGTTCTATTATAAGTAAGTAGCAAAGTCTATTTGCGGCTCGATTGAGTTACTGCAGAAGCTAAGAGAAACCCACCACTATCAAGTCCAACCCATAATTAACTCCAGCATTTGACCAATTTTAACTATGTAAACTCCATAAGTAACTTTTCAATTTTTTTACGTGCGTACTGACCCTTATAGTATACCAGACACAATACTGCTTATGATATCCAAGCATGTTTATTCTGGTTTATCAAACTGGCAGAATTAAAAGGAGCATAAACATGAATTAATGAACCCAAAGAATGACGTGTTATGAAACTGATGTAAATAAGCATAGAGAAGTATCCGGAAATCGAACAGCAATACGGGTACTCATTGAACATACTTCAAACCCAGCAACACATACATCAAGATTACCGGGAACGACATACCGGCGAAAGAACCGAGCGTCGAGGAAGTCAAACTAAATTTGGTTACACAACAGATGAAATCTTGATATCAGAAAGTAAATTACAATATCAATTAAAGTAATATTAATATATAGATATATAAATATATCATATGATATATATATATATATATAATAAAATAATAGTGTATATATCATTATATAAATATATAATATATATATATATATATATACTATATATATATATATATATATAATATATATATGAATATATAATAACACTGATCTTACATCACATTTATGAATACCAACTATCAAAAAACTTTACTTAATATAGGCTGTAGAATATGAATTTCTGGTTGGGTGGATCCAAACTATCTAACCTAAATCTAACACCCCCCGACCTCGCAAATGGGAACCTTAGCTCCAGTAAGGGCCATCTCTCTGGAACCAAGTCTCGCCATCCAGGACTCTTTTACATGCAATCACCTTACCACACATCCCCCTGCTGATCACCCCCACCAATCATTTGAATACAATTCTGTCCCATCCTACTGTAAACTATACACCACCGCCTCACTAAACCCCTGCTATTAATACTACCTAAATATTACTCACAACTATTATATCACTCCTTAACCGTTTCATATTTTAGCTAATATTAAATATAAATATATAATAAATATATATATATATATAATTAATATATTATAAGATGGAAATCACTCCTGATGTCTTGTCTTAAATTCCTAATACTAATCTTGTAACAACCTATGTTGAAGCTCATTTAAACATCAAGTTGTTTATCAGGCAGAGTCTTTGAACAGAGGAAGGCGAGAAAGAGAGAGAGAGAGAGAGAGAGAGAGAGTAGAGAGAGAGAAAAAAAAGGAGTAAGAGAGAGAGAGATAGAGATAAGAGAGAAGATTAGAGCGAGAGAGAGAGAGAGAGAGAGAAGAGAGAGAGAATCACAAGCTTTAAGTGTTAAAGAACAGTTGGTCGAGCTACCGGCAACCTGAAAAGCAATATTTCAGTAGTGTTAGTTCTAATGCAGTCAGAAGTCCCTTTATCAGTTTTGGACTCGAGTTGGCTGCGGCTGTTTTTAGAGCTATTAGAAAGTCCGGACTCTTAACTCCTATATTCACGTATGATTATTTTATTGCAAACAAGCAAATGCCCGCTCTCAGCACCGTAACTCTGCTTGTTAAACAGACGTTTTACAAGTTCAATGTTTGTTGTGGGTTATGGCAACAAATGCAAAGGGTTTTTTTTTCATTCACTTCGTTGGTTTAAAGGCGCAAGACCGGGTAAACACTGGCCTGATCATCTTGCTTTAAGGAGCATAAAAAAAATATTTTTGCATGTTTTAAATGTTGAATTGCAGGGGTAAATTGTTTAACTTTATATATATAGGCTAGATATATTATATATATATATATAGTATATATCATCAATATATCTATATATATATTATTTTTATTATATCATATTATAGTATATATATATATATATATACTATATATATATATTAATATATATATACCTATATATATATATAATAATTATATTATATAGTATTATAATATATATTTATATATTATATATATATATATATAGACTATAGTATATATATTATAATTATATAATATATAATATTATAATATACTATATATATATATATTATACTATATAATTATATATAATATATATACATAATAATATATATAGATAATTATATATATATCAATATTAAATATATATATATATATATATATATATTATATATTATTTATATATATTATATATATATAGTACATATAAGTTATATATATATATATATCCAGTTTATATATATATATATGAACTTGCAGATTATTACAATATAATATATAGTATAGATTAATATTTATATAAGTTATATATATACTTATACTATTATAGGATAATTTATATATATACCGTATATATATTTATATGGAGTATATATAATATATATTATAATATATATATAATTATATATATATATATTATATATATATAACTGAGGTTTACCCAGTAAATATATCTATAATAAGATTATATATAATATATATGATAGTAATCAAACTCATACTATCATGATATAAATAAATATATAATTAGTATAATTAAATATATAGTATATAATATAATAAATATACGTATTAATCACAAAATCTTGATTATTTAATTTAAATATATAATATCATATACTTTAAATTAGGTTATTATGTGCTACATTATTTATTTTCATAAATTTATAAATAAAATATATGCTTATCTAGCCCTTTATTAGCGATGATAATATGCCCAAGCAGGAATATGCCACACCTCTCCGATTCTGTCAGCTAATATAAAAATCTCCTCATGCAAAGGTACTAAGATACTTACAATTTTACTACCTTAAGATATATAATTTATATAATATAATATATATATCAAGTATATAATATTTATATATTATATAATATTAATATATAGTTGAAGCTCTTAATCATTTATACATAACATAGCTATACATATTATATATAGTATATATAATAATATAATTAATACCTTACAAGAATTATTATAGTACTATCATATAACTATATATTATATATATTCAAAGTTAAAGTGCCTACTTATGATCGCTAGGAGTCATTAACAATTCGATGTAAAAGGGTATATTAATATTTAAATACCTGTATTAATTAATATAACAATAATATTATTATATATAATAATATATTATATATCATATATATATACGCGTATATACTATAATATATTATATTTACTTAATAGATATATAGCTTATAATTTCACAGTAAAATAGAAAACCAGATATTTTAAGCAATATAATCTGATTTAATTGAACTCT
>JABUQX010004361.1:60000-68918 GCA_015478945.1 Trachelipus rathkii | reverse complement strand
AAGAGAGATATTTATTTTTCAATACTTTCGCCATCTTGGATTTGTCCTGATTTTGATATGTCTATTAAGCACAATTTGTTAAGTGAATATTACTTAAATTGAGTGAAGCAATTTTGCCCATGTTATTGGTCATTTTCTTAGTTGAGTTATGACTTAACTATATTATAGTGATAACATTATATAATATTATATATATTAATATATATATTATATATATATTACTATAAATATATATATAATATTATATTATATAATATATATTATATATATATATATATATATATTATATATATATATATATTATATATATAGTATTCAATGGTTATGTTAGGAAGGAATTTCCCATTAAATTCACATATCCAAAGTCGGTGATAATACAGAATGAGAACGGGAAATATTGCAATGTAGTGCACAGTCTTTTCATACCTGCTGTAAGCAGAGTGCAGGTAAAGAATAAATGAGTCGTTGAATTTATTTAGCTCTCTATATATGATAAATGATATCTGATCAGCCTTAGATAACTTCTCGAATAACTCTGATCTCAATTTCCTGTTAAGTTGTTAACATTTCTCTTACAAAATATTTTCACTAGAATAAGATTATTTTTGTTTGAAGAGGCCAATATTAAGTTCTAGTGATCCTCTTCTTCTTGACTGTGAATAGTTGGTTACTCATTGCGATAATATTCATTATTTTCCTGTATTTGGGGTCATTGATATGCAAATCTTTTTTTGGGAAAACCTCCTAAAATACTTTTATCTCAACGGGCTTAGATCTATTGCTCGTTCTTGTGGGTTCCGCCTGTTCTAAGGGAAAATCAAACTCTCCTTTTCTGATTATATAATTTTTGGATCTAAAAGAATTCTCTTCAATGACGATTTCGATATGTTATGAATGGCGTTGTATTAAATAAAGATAAAGTTGAAGTTATATAAAATTATTTTTTTTCAAGTGTTCTTTATAGTTAACAGGAATTTATAGAAATTCCGGTGCCGGCTGGAATTCGCCGGCCCGGAATTTGTTTTCTTGTGATGTTCCTGGCCTAATCCGGTTCGGCGGACTTGAAAATTCAGTTCGGTACACCCCTAATATATATATTATTATTCTAATATAATTATTATATATATATATATTATAATATATATATATATATTAATATATATTATATTTATTAATATATATTATATATTATAAATATGTATTATATACTAATTTAATCTAATTTTCTTAAACAAGTAGGTAAAGATTTTATTGCAGAATATTTCAATTAAGAACCTATCATAGAAAAAGCACATAGCTCTTGCTCCCAAATCCTTTTTTTATAAGTAAATATTTCAATTTATGGTGTCTAAGATTTGTTGGTCAATTTCTACTACAATCATTGTTCGAAACTCTTAAATTTGCTGTAAAAAAACCACATCATACGACTTGAATTTTTATTTAAACTTTATTGATATTTCATTTTACAAGATAGAAAATTTTTATACTTCTAAATAAATCATTTTGATTTCCAAATGAAAGTAATTAAACTTTTGCTTATGAAATTCGTTGCCATCTTATTAATTATTTATGATTAAATTTCAAAAGTTGTAGAATTATGTTGAAATTTTAACGAAATTTCAAGGTTTCCAGCAGAGATAATCAATTGTTTCAGTCTATCATTAGAAAATATTCAGTAACCCTCCTTTTTAATAACAATCAATTCTTTAAGGGGAGGAAAAAAATTGTGCTTGAAATAACAAACTAATTAATTACAATACTTTTTATCTACTCACTTTAATTATATAACCATTAGCTCTACTACATTTTCCTCTTATTCAGCAAGTTTTTTAATCTCAAGTATATATTAAAATATATATATATATATATATATATTATATATATAATATATATATATATATATATTATCTATATATATATTATATATTATATATATATATAGATATATATATATTATATATAATAAATATGTATTTATTATATATATATATATATATTATATTATATAATATATAATATATATCTATATATATAATAATATATATTATTTATATATATAGTATATATGATATATATATAAATATATTATAATATATATATATTATATTATATATATATATATATATATTTATATATAGATATATATATTTATATATATAATATATTATATATATAATTATATATATATATAACTATAATATTTATATATTATATATATATATTTAATATATACGGCCTATATATATAATATATATTATATATATATTATATATTATATATATATATATATATATATATATAATAACGTAATATATATATTATATCTATATTATATATATTATATATATTATTATATATTATATATTATAATATTAATATTACTATATATATATTTTTTATAATTCACAAGGTTGACTCCTAAACTCGTGGCTGCTCGGGCTGTAGCCAGAGTATATTATAGACACGATCGACTTTCTACAAATTCATAAAGTACGATAAATTCCCTCTTATTCTTGTTTTCGAAAATTAGTCGTATGGTAAGAAATTTCCAGTAATTACATATAAGAGATTATTTAAAATTTTTATTAAAAACAATTAAAGAATAATGCTTATATTTCAATCTATTGGCAAAAATTTGCCGAACTATGGATTCTTCTCAGAAATAGCGGAGTGAAAAATAATAACAGTTACCCATAGAATATATTTTATATTAAAGAATAAACGTAAATTCCCAAATAACTAAGTATCGAAATATATATAATATAATATATAATATATATATAAATATATATTATTATATTTATATCATATATATATATAATATATATATATTATTTTATATTATTATAGTTATACTATATATATATATATATATAATAATACTATAATTATATATATATATATATATATAGTATATATCTATATAGTATTTTTATATACTGTATTTATATACATACATACATTATATAATATTTATAATTATATATATATATATATATATATATATAGTATATATATATATATATATATATATATATATTATACATGTATATATATTATAATATATATATATATTTATTCTTATATGATATATATATATTAAATATAAAATATCTATATATTATATATTAATAAGAGAGAGAAAGATCGAAGAGAGAGAGAGAGAGAGAAGAGAGGAGAGAGAGACCGAAGAAGACAGAGAGGCAGAGAGACAGAGAGACAGAGACAGACAAGACAGACAGAAGACAGACAGACAATAGACGACGACAGAACCCGAGTATAAAAAGTACTGGAGTCGCCGCTGGATATATATATATTTATATATATATTATAATAATATATATATTATATGATACTATATATTTAATATATATATTATTATATATATAGTATATAATCTATAAACTTACTTATATATATATATGTTATATATTATGTATATATATAAGTATTAATAATATATATATATATTATAATATATATATATATATTATATATATTTATATATATTATCTATATATAATATATAATATATTGTGGTATATATATATATATATATATATAACAATATTTATATATATATATATATATCTATATATAATTACTATTATATATATATTATATATATATATATATGGTATATATATATATATATAATATATATATTATAATATATATAATATATTATATATATTATATATATAATATATATTATATATATAATATATATATATATATTATTTATATTATTATATTATAATATATATATATATATAAGTATATTATAATATATATCATAATATATATATCTAGTAAAATATTTTTATTAATTTATTTTATAAATTTTAAAAATAAAGAAAAATTTATACTATTATATATATATATATATATTTTTTATATTATTAATATAATAATATATCTAATATATTATATATATATAATATATTATATATATATTATATATATAATATAAGATATGGAGAGAGAGAGAGATAGCAAAAAAGTTACCTGGAGTGCCGCTGAATAAAGTATATAATATAATAATAAATATTTATATATATATAATATATATATATAATTATCATATATAATTTATATATATATATAATATAGCTTTTATAAATACGCCTAAAATTGCTTACCTTATTCTAATAAATAAGAGAATGCTAAGACAAGAGATGCTAAAAGGCAACATATATAAAATTTTTATACGTCTAAATTCACTCACACATTGCTCCGTCGTCTTCATTTGAGCACTGAAAGTCACCTTTGTTAATTGATTTGAAAATAAGCGTTATTAATAATTAATAATAATGATTCCTAAGTTTCTTGTTTCAATGTTACATGAAATATATTTTATTATGTAGATACTTTTCCTTCCATTGGACTGATTTCGCAAAAAAAAAATTAATAAAAAAATAAGAGACCTTTTATGTAACCATTATGAAGTTTGTAAAGACGATTTGTTTCATAATGTTTAACTCGTGTAAGCTCGATCAGCAGCGAGTAAATAGGAGATGCCTCTGATAATATAGTATATATATAAATTAATTATATATATATAATATAAGATATATTATTATTATATATTATATATATATATATTATAATATATAATTATATACTTATATAATATATATATACTATATAATATATATATATATATTACTATTTATTATATATATATAATATGATATAATATATATATATATATATATATATTATATATAATATATATATATATATTTATATATATAAATATATAATATATAATTAATATATATATATTATTATATATATTAATATATCTATATATATATATATTTATAGTCAGTTTTTACTTTTTTTTTTTTCAATAAATTCAATATTTTTTTTTATTAAATCGAATTTTTTTTTTAGCTTTCATTTAATTAAGAACTTAGAGCAAAATATTGGTAGAGGAATGATAGTTAAATCTAATAGCTATATTTTAATTTAATGAAATACCTAACTTAGAGGTGACGTATATAACTATTTTCCAATATTCGCAAATCTGAAATGATATTCTACATATTTTTTGTTAATATGGCTTAAAGTGTTAAATTATGTGAATATTTTTTAATATTCGCGCAAATGCGAATGCGAATTCATACATTTATTTAATGCAAGCTTTTTAGTATGAAGGATTAGTCGAATATTTTCTTCGGTTATTCTGGAGCTAAGCGTAGTAATACGAAAAATTGATTTTTTTTCGATAATATTTTTTTTTAAATATTTTTCCTAAATGTCACCAAATAAAGAATATAAAACTAATAACTTATTATCTATATGGCTGTCCTTCGCTTAAGGTCTGAAAATCGTTAAGGTTATGATAAGATTTGTTGAGTTAACACAGATTTACTGTGTAAATATTTATTAAAAAATTATCACAACCAGAACTAAATGGGTCCTAAACCGAAATATAAATGTCTAAAATTTTTGTGGCAAGTTGCATTGGAATGTACAGAAATATCGATTATCGTTAAAAAAATCGATGTTTTTATACTACGCTTAGCTCCATAATTACCTTTTCTTTGGTTTTAAGAGTTTTGTCATAAAAAATTAAATGAAATAAAATACTTTTCATTCTGATGTTTACTTACAAATCGATATTCTGTAGGCCCATTCAACCTGCATTCTTCATGGCGGCATTTTCCCCCAACTCTTCCGCTCTTTGAAAGACGAACACTCTTGCATTTAATCTAATAAACTATATTGGTGACTAATAGGATCATTGGCATTGATAGAAATTGGGAATAGGTAATGACAACTGGAGATAATAATTTTTCAGCTGTTTCTGAAATCAACTACGTTTACATATAGATCAAGTACTAGCACAACTAAGGAGTCGTTCACATAACATACACTTATGAAAGGAATTAGCAAGGTAAGTCCTGCTAAATGTGAAATGATCTGGATAAGGTCTCCTCATGCATCTTGCCGTCTCACAAGCAAAGGTCAACGTCAAGGGAAATGCATTTTCTAATGACATTCAATTAGTCGAGGCCGATAAATGACGCACTGTTTGACGAGCTGATCGTCTTGCATTACAATACTTGAATGTATATATTGTATTCATGATCAGTGACTAGTGGGATGGGTTTGAAGCACGTTTCTTTCTTTTTCTTTTAAATTATATTTGGGATTTGGTTTTTGAAATTTCCTTCACGGTATTTCGGTCTGGAGATGATTTTAAACCCTTTCCCAGAAAAACTGAGAAGTTCTTTTTTTTTTTTTTTTTGGAGTGGGGGGTCAAAGACGTAGCGAGTGGATCTAAGTCGCTGCTTCTCGATCTTGAAAGCTGAACCTTTTGTTGTTAATCTTACTTTTAGTTTTTATTCCTTGACTATCATTTTCTGAGGAACAGATTGCTACTACTCTCTTTTAGAGTGGTTAGAAGAGCCTGATGTCTCGCTATTGATGACGAGGTGTTTGCCTGTTTTCATTGACGATATCTTCAAAGGGTTGGAGTACAGTTAGTAAAGAATTGTTTTGTTATGTTAAGATATTTATATTGTCATTAGAGAGGCCATACAGACAGTCAGACACATTAGGTTCTGCATCTTATCATACTTATACAGATGTCTTGTTCCTAAGCGTGTAACTATGCTATTACTAATAAGTTTGTTGAAGCATTAGATACTTGTCATTTAGTCTCCTTGATCTGGTCGAGATGATTAAAGTGTGCCGCAATTGACCTTCATTTTTGGAGAACTTCGCTGATTGTCGTTGAAGATTTCACACCTTTTTTAACGTCAAGGTGAAGTGGCTGAAAATAGTAGTCATTTATACCCACACATCAAAGAAAATACTACAGAGATATTGTTTGTGAGAAAACTTATGACTACGTTAAAACTATGGTTTCAGAATTGAAAACCTCTATCAAACACTCATCCAAGTTAGACTTCCTCACCGCACGAACAGAAAGTTTTCTTTGTTTTCCTCGCGACACAGTCATCAGCTCCGACAAGAAGGATCATTCAAACGCCTCAATTTTCGTTATTTGCGTCAATCGGGTAACAGTAACCTATTTAATAGAATGTTAATTTGTAAAATGCAACCTATCTCTAGATTATATTCACTGTGCCATGAGAGATGCTGGTGTCAGTGCCAATATAAAGAAAGATCTGCTATTTCTTGCTTGAGTGACAATATAGTATATATATAATATATAGTATATATATATATATATATATATATATTATATATAATATATATATATATATATATATATAGTATATATATATAATATATATATATTATATATATATATATATATATAGATAATATATATATTCAACAGTTTTGACACCGTAACGGGAAGAACCCTGCAATGAGGAGTGTTAAAAAACATTGAAAATGTCGCATCTAGCACACGATTTTTTCGCAGTGGCACTAAGACCAGGAGAACCTTAAAAAATGGGAGATTAAATTCAGGTAGGAAACACAGAAAGATGGAAAGAGAATTCTCAGAACAGAAGTGGCTGGAAAAGAGGAGAGCACCAAACGCAAACAGCTTGAAGTTGCAATTCTCCTCCAAATCGTGTGCAACAAGATACTTTTTTTGTGCTACAAGAGAGTCGTAAAGGTGATGGTACGCAAGTGGTCAGCTCCCTCAAGCACTTACGCTGTGGTACCTATAAAAAAAAGAGACAAAGACATCGTGTCGCAAAGATAGAGGTTCAAGTGAATTGGAAAAGTAGAAAACGCGTTTAATCTTTTGGCATTGACTCGACTGGTCAAAAGGTTGGGGATGAAACCAGAACCCCAAATATTGAGAGCAGGTACTCTATACACATGGCATGAGAGACTGCCTTGTATAGTTAGAGTACGAGAGAGAAAAAAATTCAAGAATTCTAACATACCCCACTCTTGGGCTCTCATAGCAATCATTGATGATGTGAGGTTCCAGACGTATTTTTTGTTTTGTTAAGGCTAAGTTAAATTGCTTACTAATTGTCACAGGGAAGAGACGAAGAACAACCATCGAAAGAGATGGAAAGTAGAATGTAAATTTTAGAGAGGGAGATTTGTAGAAATTGAGTTTTTAAAGAATTTAATTTATACAAAGGTTGAGACGACCCACCGGGAAATTATATCCGGATCAGCGAGAAATAGATCGGAAGATTAAGACGAGATGCAATCCTAGAAGCAAAAGATTGAGCAGATTTGAAATGAGTGGAATAGAGGTTCGAGTCGTCGCATATGAGTGGATGGTGTTAGACTGGCAGCTGAAGAAATCATAATTGAAAAGCAGGAATAGGAGTAGGAGATAAAAAAGAACCCTGAGGAGGTTGAAATTGACATAGAAGGAGGAAGAAGTCGATCCCATGTGACAACGAGCCGATATGCAAAAGATTTGAAAGAAACTAGACTAGTAAGCAAAGAGAGGAGAAACCCAAATGGAGGGGAGTTTTCTGAAAGTATTGACGCGTACAATAGTTCCTTCAAATATTAGATATATTCAAGCACGTACCACAAATGTCTCCCATATGTCCTAGGGCAAAAAACCATAATCAGTTAGATATTAAAGTATATCACCAGTAGACCTCAAGCTCCGAAACCCGTACTGGTGATTGGAAAGACGAGAATGAGATTCCAGATGATTTAAGAAATGAGAGTTAGAAGGGTATCAAAGATCTTATTTGAGTATACAAGTATAGAATAGGGCGATGGTTAAAGGATTAGAGCGGCTAACTTTTTTTCGGAACTGGTTGGACATATGTGAGCGCTTCCAGCTACTGAGCGGAAAGTGCAGTATTGAGCTAGAGAATATAGTTGAACGAGAGGTAGCGCCAGCTCAGAAGTTCACTCCTTCAAAACTCGGCAAGGAATGTCATCCGGGCCGCTCGCCTTCCCAACATTCACAGATTTCAGGAGCCCATGCACCTGATCAAATG
>JABUQX010004361.1:20000-40000 GCA_015478945.1 Trachelipus rathkii | reverse complement strand
ATTATATGATATATAGTGGGGTGATGTGGTGTTAGTGTTGAGGGAGGAGTGGAAGGATTATGTGGGAGTGTAGGGGGGATTAGAGTATTATAATTCTTAGTATTAAAATTTTATGAGTATAGTATAGTAATTTATAATGAATTTATTATATTGTTATTGATTATTATTATTATTATTATTATTATTATTGATTATTATTATTATAGTATAGTATTAGTATAGTATGGTAATATTATTAATTATTATTATTATTATTATTATTATTATTATTATTATTATTATTTATTATATGTTATTATTATTATTATTATTATTCCTAGATCTTTTGATACTATTAAAATTCGAACTAAATATTATAATAACTTTAATTAATAATAATAATAATAATAACAATAATAATAATAATAATTAAAAATTAGCTATTCAAGAATTAAAATACAATTACATAAAAATCAGAATAATGACAAAAATTGAATAATATAATAAAATAATAATAATAATAAGAATAATAATTAAAGGATAATAATAATAATTATAATAATAATAATAATAATAATAATAATAATAATAATAATAATAATAAAAATAATATTAACAATTATTATTATTATTATTATTATATTATTATATTATTATATTATTATGATTATTATTATTATATTATTATATTATTATATTATATTATTATTTATTATTATTATATTATTATTTTATATTATTATTATTTATTATTATTATTATTATTATATCATTATTATTATATTATTATTATTATATTATTATTATTGATTATTATTATTATTTATATTATATTATGTATTATTATTATTATTATTATATTATTATTATTATTATTAATTATCATTATTATTATTATTATTATTATTATTATTATTATTATTATTTATTATTATATTAATTATTATTATTATTATGTATTATTATTATATTATTATGCCTAGATCTTTTTGATACTTAAAAATCCGAACTTGAAATATTATATAACTTAAACTTAAAATGCCCAAAATGCACACACTTATAATATATATATATATATATTATATATATATATATATTATTATTATTATATATATATATATATATATATATATATATATATATATATATATATATATATATATATATTATATTGTAGTATGTCTTCAGTGGTTGATGGTAGCACCAGCCTCCGCTGAACAACCAAACACCTCTCCCAACCACAACTACTCCTAACGCGTACACGAGTTGGTACTAGGTAACAACTGTGGTTAGACAGAAAAAAAATTAAAGGGTCGTTAAATTTATTACAATGCGTAGAAGGTGAAGCCACGCTCACCTTCTTTGTACGATTGTAATAAATATTACCTACATATAATATAATATAAAATATAATAATAAAAAATGACTGGTTGTTAGCTCTCTATAATAATGTTATAAAAATTTGAAAATAAAAATGACTGCTAACATAGAACACCAGAATAAGGAATTGTTTTCTTTTATGAATGATATTTTTAATAACATTCAAGAGAAATGACCCTCGAGATATTATATAAAAGAATTTTAATTTCAACCTCTATTTCACTCTAGTAATAATAAGATTACAATCAAAGAGGCAGAGTGTGGCTGAAAGGAAGTTTGATTCACCTAGATTAAAGAAACCAAAATTTGTGAGAGGTAACTGATAAACAAAATTCTGTTTTGTGGGTGGTGTATGATGTTCCAGCTGTGCGTGCGGTGGACGGCGTGAGTATAGCCTATAAAAGAAAAAATGAGCGGGTCGGTGGGGTGTGTGTATTACTCTGGTGGTGAGGGCAAATTTTACAAATGTAATGTCACCCGTGTGACGTCGAGCCGAGAGCGTGATGTAAGAGTTTTTCCCTTTTAATGACACCACAAGGTGTGCGAGGTAAAAGTACCATTAGAGGGTGTTCGATATAGTCACAAGCTGTTTGGCTAATACGTAGCCACACGCAACCCATACGATATTTCTTTTTTGAATCGATGCGGTCCGAAGATGTCAGTAAGAAGGTTTAGAGGCCAATAGAGAGGGAAAATAGCATAAAAATGTGAAGTGTATTGTTATTAAACAATAATGAAAGTGAAATTCTTCAGTTAATATGACTCTAGTGTAAATAGTGTGAAATCAAACTTTAAATTCTTGTTCATACCTTTGGACTAATTGCATATCAACAAGGAATGTTGATCAGGCAGAAATCAACACGAGGACAGCGAACATTACTAATTATTAACAATTCACCTTGAAAATATTAGTATATAATATAGAAATATATAATAGGTTTATATATATATAATATTATATATATATATATATATATATTATATATATATATATATATATATATATATTATATAATATATAAATATATATTATTATATATAATAAATATATATAATATATATATATATATATATATATATATATATATATAATATATATATATATATATATATATATATTATATATATTATATTATATATATATATATATATAATATTATATATATTATTATATATAAATTTATATATATAATATATATTATAATTATTATATTATTTATTTTTAAATTAAATATATTTATTAAATATATATAATATATATATATATTATATATATATATTATATATATTATTATATTATATATATATATATATATATATATAGATATATATTATATATATATATATATATTATATGATATATATATATATATATACATTATGATGTAAAAAGTCTGTTATCCAACGAGTAACATTGACGATGTCCTTGTTTTTGCATTAGATAACGAAAGAGATGCCACTATCAAGGTAGATGACACCTAAGGACTACCTGAGCGCTAATAGCATAATCTAAGTCAAACTAATACCTAATTAAACAATTAATAATAATAATAATAATAATAATAATAATAATAATAATAATATAATAATAATAATAATAAATTAATAATAATAATAATAATATAATAATAATAATAATTAATAATAATAATAATAATAATAATAATAATAATTAATTTGATAATAATAATAATTATTTAATAATAAAAATAATAATAAAAAATAATAATAATAATGTAATAATAATAATAATTAATAATAATAATAATAATAATATAATTATAATAATAATAATAATAATAAATAATAATTAATAATATAATAATAATAATAATAACAATAATAATAATAATAATAATAATTAATGATTAATAATAATAATAATAATAATAATAATAAATAATAATTAATAATATATAATAATAATAATAATAATAATAATAATAATAATAATAATAATAATTAATAATAATAATTAATAATAATAATAATAATAATAATAATAATAATAATAATTAATAAAATAAAATAATAATATAAAATAATAATAATAATAATAATAATAATAATAATAATAATAATAATAATAATAATTAATAATAATTATAATAATTAATAATAATAATAATAATAATAATAATAATAATAATAATAATAATAATAATAATAATAATAAAATAATAATAATAATAATAATAATAATATTAATAATAATAATAAATAATAATAAATAATTAATAATAATAATAATAATTATAATAATAATAATAATAATAATAATAATAATAATAATTATTAATAATAATAATAATCATAATTAATTAAAATATAAATAATAATTTAATAATAATACTAATAAATAATTGTAATAATAATAATATATAATAATAAATATTTCAAATCAAATCAAATCAAAATATTTTATTCTCTCTAATAGATTACATGGTTGTGTTTACATATTTATATCAATACAAAATAATAAATAGATGAGAAAAGGGCTACTAGGGGGACGTTTTCGTCCATTGAGCCCAAATAATAATAAAAATAATAATAATAATAATAATAATGATAATAATAATAATAATAATAATAATAATAATAATAATAATAATAATAATAATAATAATAATAATAATAATAATAATAATAATAATAATAATAATAATAATAATAATAATAATAATAATAATAATAATAATAATAATAATAATAATAATAATAATACGAACGGTAATAATAATAGTAATAATAATAATACTTGCTTACAATTTACAACCGCTCCCAGGAAGGGTCAAGACCCTGCCAGAGGGGCCAGCGGTCTTCTCCATCTTCCTCTATCCTCTAGGACTCTCTCTTCTCTCAGCTCCCACATCGACAGCATTTCATATCTTCTCAGTGAGTCCTCCATCGAGTTCTCACATCTCTTCCTAGGTCTTCCTCTCGGTCTTGTTCCCTCCGGTCTCCACTCCCATCTTCTCTTGGCCACTCTCTCCTCCTGCATCCTCTCCAGGTGTCCCCACCACCTCAATCTGGCTGCATCCATCTTATTTAATATAGCCTTCACTCCAACCTCCTTCCCTTATTCTTTCGTTTCTTTGTCTGTCTCTTCTAGTTTTTCCCACTATCGTTCTCAAAACGTACATTTCCGCCGACTGTATTCTACTATCCTCTCTTGTGGTCGTACTTCACGTCTCTACCCCATATAGTAGAATAGGTTAACACTCCCTCGAAAATCAAACTTATCACCTCCATACTAATTTTTCAATATGGGGTACACTGCTCTCTTACAGCTCCCCCATACTGAGCTATCCTACTTTTGATCTCTTGTACATTTCCTCCTTCTCTTCCAAATACTCCACCCAAGTATTTACATTTCTCCACCATCTTTATCTCAGTTCCTTCCACATCCACTCTCAGCTCTCCCCCTCCTTCTTCTCTACTAACCACCATGATCTCTGTCTTTTCTGCGTTCATTGTCAGACCGGCTTCTCTAAGCCTATTCGCAAAACATGTTACCACCTTTCTCAGCCTATCTCCGCCTTCGCTCCAGCAAACCAAGTCATCCGAGTATGCCAGAATATCACCGTCCAAATCTCCTATATCCTCTCTCGCCTTCTTTATCACTACATCCAGATATGCTGCAAACAAAATTGGTGACAACACGCTTTCCTGTTTGACTCCCGTTCTCACCTCAAACCATTCCTTATTCTCATATTCTGTTCTTACATTACATTTACAAGGCTCCTCTCAACTTTTTATCCACTGCATATTCTCTCTCTAGCACTCTCCACAGTCTCTCCCTAGGCACTGAATCAGAAGCTTTCCTCAGATCTATAAAAACTATATACACTCGTTTATTATATTCCCATACTTTTTCTAACGTAATTCTCAAGGCGAACAAGAGATCCCTCGTGCTTCTGTTCTTTCTATATCCTTGCTTCTCTTCCTCAGTCTGGGCTCTACTACCGTTCTTAGCCATATCTCTAGTATTATCTCATATGTTTTTGCCAAGCGCTCCAACAAGGAAATTCCTCTGCAGTTTTTACAGTCTCCTATATCTCCTTTCCCCTTATATATTGGAACTATGATTGACTTTCCCTACCTATCTGGTACTTCGCTCTCGTTCCATCACCTATTGAACAATTTCAGAATTACTTTTTTCATTTTCTCTCCTCCTTCTTTTATTAGCTCTCTATGGGTATCTCATCTTCTCCCGGTGCCTTACCGTTCTTCATCACTCTCAGAGCCACCTCCAGCTCCTCCATAGTGATCTCCTTCCCCTCCTCATCCTCCCCTCCTTCAACTATCTCTTTCACCCCTCCTCCACCTGTTCATTCACATTTAACAGTTCTCTGAAGAATTCCGTCCATCTCCTGTTTATGTCCATTGATCTCACCAAAACTTCTCCTTTTTTATCCTTGATGTGGCACACTCTCCTCTTCGATACTCTAAACGTTTTTGCCAGTCTAAAAATCTTCTTCCTTTCTGCCCTCACATCTTCCATCATTTCTTCCGCCTCTCTCTTTGCTGCCTCTTCTTTTCCCTCTCTCTGCTTCATTTCTTGTTTCCACATACTGAGACTTGTCTGTGCAGTTCGACTTTTCAACCACCTTCTCATCAATACTGTCTTCCTCTTTACAGCCTCCTTCACTTCTTCAGTCCACCACCTCGTGTCTTTTTCTCGTTCCTCCTACCCATCTTTTACCCAGGGTCTCCTCTGCTGTCCTTCTTACCGTTTCTTGTATCTCTCCTGCTCCTTCTAATTGTTCTAGGTCCTCGCTTATTTTTTCAATATATTCCCTTTTCCTGTCACACTCCTTCAGTGACTCCACTTTAATCACATTTCTCTTTTCTTTATTCTGCAACTTTTCCATCTTCACCACTAGGTCTGCCACCAACAGTCTATGATCCAAATCCATTGCTACTCCAGGTAGCACTTTCACATTCCTTATTAGCCTACTATCATACGATATTATATAGTCTATAATAAATCTCTGATCGAATTCTCCTATGATATTGTTCCATCTATATCTTGTGAACCTTAGTGAGTCACCCTATTGCAAAAAGCCATTCATGATCTTCATTCCCTTCCTTAAACAGAAACTTATCAATATCTCTCCTTCAATATTCCTTATCTCCTCTCCATACTGTCCCACCATTCTCTCCACCTCGTCTCTTCTCCTCCCCACTCTTGCATTGAAATCTCCAATCAGCAACAATACATCCTCCTCTCTTCTTCAGTCCTTCACCTTCTCCACCAACATTTCCATGAATTGTCAATAATAATAATAATAATAATAATAATAATAATAATAATAATAATAATAATAATAATAATAATAATAATAATAATAATAATAATAATAATAATAATAAATATATAATAATAATAATAATAATAATAATAATTTACCAGGGCATGGGAACAATCGGTAATATATAATATAATAGTAATATAATAATAAGTAATAAAATAATAAATAATAATAATTATAATAATAATATTATAATAATAATAATAATAATAATAATAATAATAATAATAATTAATTTATAATGATAATTAATAATAAATAATAATAATAATAATAATATAATAATAATAATAACAATTAATAATAATAATAAAAATAATAATAAAAATATAATAATAATATAATAATAATAATATAATAATAATATAATAATAATAATAATAATAATAATAATATAATATAATAATAATAATAATAATAATAATAATAATAATAATAATAATAATAATAATAATAATATAATAATAATAATAATTTCTGTGGGCGGGGTCTGTACAAGCTTTATGATTGTGTAGCCTTATTTTTACATAATATAATTAAATAATAATTTAATAATAATAATTAAAAATAATAATAATAATAATAATAATAATTATATAATAATAAATAATAATAATAATAATAATAATAATAATAATAATAATAATAATAATAATAATAATAATAATAATAATAATAATAATAATAATAATAATAATAATAATATAATAATAATAATAATAATAATAATAATATAAAATAATAATAATAATAATAATAATAATAATAATAATAATAATAATAAAATAATAATAATAATAATAATAATAATAATAATAATAATAATAATAATAATAATAATAATAATAATAATAATAATAATAATAATAATAATAATAATAATAATAATAATAATAATAATAATAATAATAACAGTTCTGCTGTGATTTCTTTACAACATACAATTCTATCACATTATTTAACAGTTATACAGTTTTAATATTATTGGTTTATTATCTTTAAAAATATTCCGGTTGCAATTTTGATATTATTTTTAATTATTTAATTTTTTAGCAGTTTACAGTTATATTTGCTTCATATTACATATTACTGACATTATTTTACGGTTTTAATTTTAGAAAATTGTGTATTTGGTCTTTTTAGGAATCATTTTACATCACTACTTACCTCACTTTAAATTGCTTTGTGAGACCCCATTTTTTTATAATAATTACAGCATCAAAAAAAATATACACACATTTAAAAAAAAAATAATAATAATCTGACGTCACTTTGAAGAAAAAATAACTAAAGCAAAAACTCTTAACGTTCCAAAAACCGTCGAAAGTTTTGCACCTTTTATTGTGGGTTAGATATTATTTTTTTTTTTTTTTACCCAATTAGGCAGAGCTACACTTTATTATTAATAATAATCACTGCCCCCCCTCCTCCTCCAATCAAAAAAATTAGTTCCGTCAATATATTTATACCATCTCTGTTTCTTTTTTGTTTTCGATATTCCTCAGTTTTTTATCTTTTTATTTTCCATCTTCGTATTCCAATCTTTCTCTGTTTCCTTTCAATTCAATCTTTCTCCCTTTCTAAACAAGCTAAAGTTATTCACACTTTTTACCCTACAATCCAAATGTTAAATTTAGTCTTTGAGTCAAAAGCAGTCATCAAATCTTCTCATAAAACTATAATTTAGAGTCGTGTGTCATCATTAACTTCTCTTCGATTCTCAGAAACGTGCAGAGAGTATCTGAGATCTCTTCAATCATCACTCCTACTACGTCACCCAATTCTAAAATTTCTTCTAATGTCAAACAGAGAATTATACATTAGAGATATATTCAGCGTAATGGCGTAACCTTTGGGTCAAAATCACAGTGGCAAGCTTTGAAGAAAAAGCAGAGGAAATCAGTGTGAGATCGAAACGTTGGTTTGATTATATACGCGTGAGTAAATTGATGTTTTGCCAACTCATAAAATAGAAAATCTGTTTATTATAAAGTAATATAAGTTTTCTCTATTTTATGAGTAAAAATAATATATATATATATATATATATATATATATATATATATATATATAGATAGAGAGAGAGATGTCTCGAAAACTATATATATATATATATATATATATATATATATATATATATAATATAACTTAACATATATATATATATATATATATATATATATTATAATATATATATTACTATATATATATATATATATATAACTTATATATATATATATATATATATATATATATATATATATATATATATATATATATATATATATATATATATATACTATATATATATATATATATATATATATATATATATATATATATATATATATATATATATATATATATATATATATATATATATATATATATATATATATATATATATATATATATATATATATATATATATATATCAGAAGAGGGGAGACAGTGGCTAGAACTCTTTAATTGCATTTAATTATCAAGAACATTAATTCTAGTAATTGTTATCTTTATTTTTTAACTTTTAAGTATTTTTAGAGATTTATGACTATCATAAACACTCCAATTATTATTGAAATGAGATATGTTTTTGATCTCGTAAAATACAAATAATAATAATAATAATAATAATAATAATAATAATAATAATAATAATAATAATAATAATAATAATAATAATAATAATAATAATAATAATAATAATAATAATAATAATAATAATAATAATAATAATAATAATAATAATAGTAATAATATATAATAATAATAATAATAATAATAATAATAATAATAATAATAATAATAATAATAATAATAATAATAATAATAATAATAAACTAAATTTCAAAAACATTAACTGTTGAATATTATTAGATCTAACAAATGTTGTAATATTATTTAAATAATTTTCATAATATTGAATGGTCTTAGTTAAATGTATAAATTGGTACAATGTTAGTGAAAATTGCCCTTCAATCACGCTGGATCTTACCACCGCTGAAATATGAAGCGGCCAGCCTTGACCCGGCTTTGCCAGGTGGGTGGGTTTAAACGACTTGGAGAACCCTCTGATTTAAGCAAGAAGATCTGTGACCATCGAAGAGCTATAGTCTATGCGAAGTAACCATTTGACTGTACCCTCAATCAAAGGTGGCACAGAATACACCGAGGGTGTGTGTGTGTTGGCGAAGGGAAATTGGGTATCAAGTGTACAGATTCATGATACTAGGCTCCTTATTGAATTTAGCCTTCAAGTTGAAAAGCAAGGTTCTGTTGTTGGAACCATATAATACCTCTCTTCTTCATATTAATTTATACATAGTAGAACAACTCCAAAGAGAACTCTTTAGTTTAAAGAAACTAGGGCTGGGGACTGCTAGTTGGTGAAAAGTCCCTCATTGCGCTTGACTACTTGGTAAGGGATTTTAATTATCAAAGTGTGTCTTAACTCCTATACTCTCTTATGGTCAATCTAACATCTCAACTTTGTCAGGACCCAGGGGGGGGGACTCTCATCCCTCATTTTATGCTTTGAGATGTTTTAGTCCTTTCCATTTGATATTGGACCTTTGATTTATATCACAAATATTTGCATTGGATAGCTTTTGCCTCTTATATTAAAGCAATGTTTGAAGGAGAGCCGAATTGCTTCTGGATTGGAGTGGAAACAGTTGCTATTATGATCATAAAAGGATGCCCCAAAGAGAGATGTAACCTCTCTAATGTGGACGTGATGGTTGTCAGCTTTCTCATCAGGTTAGGTAGTCCGGGCTTTGAAGAACAGGGACACTTGGCTCTTCAGAGAGGGCTATAAAACTCCTGGACTGACTGGAGAAAGTGAAAGGGCTGAAAGTTTCCGCATAACGTCCGGTCGCTTGGTTAGTGATTTTAAAATGTCAATGGGATCCAATGTCTCACACATTCTGTATTGGGAAATGTTGTACCTCAAATACCGTCTTTTTGCTTTTTAACAATGTAAGTCTTGAGGACTTAAGGAGAAATCTTCCATCATATGTCTTTGAGGCTTTAGCTGCGGAATCCTAAATTTTCATGACGGTCCTGGGCATCAAATTAAGCAGGAATTGAAATCGAGACGAATCAATTTTAGGCGCCAGGATGGAGAGACTATCGTTACAATAGCCTCCCAATGAGGGGTGCTGTTGCCCCACTGGGACGGTTGTGAATCTTCATACCTGGTCAAATTGTTTGGGTTTTGCAGCACAGAGTAAACCACTCTGGAGGGTATTTAAAGAGACCAAGTCTGTGAAGGGACTAGGTTACGTATTGGTGATTTTTAAATGTTAAGAGCCTCTTTAAGGTGTTTCGCTCTTTGGGGTTTCCATAATCTGTCTTCTGAAAATTTTGACTCTCATGCTCTATTTGAGGGCTCTCTTCCCTAATATTTGGGGAATGATTAAAGTCAAAATGAGTCACTTCTGATCTGGGGGTGAGAGGAAGGCTGTCGTTTCTATAATCATATAGATGTCCAAATGAGGGACGTTATTTATCACCCTACTATGGACTGAGGTGGCTGTTGATCACCTTGCTGATTTGGGTGATAAGCTTTGAAGAACAGGGTAACTTGATAATTCTATTATAACGGATAATGGATAGGGGCAAGCTCTGTGGATCTTAATCAAACCCATCCTTTTGCTCTAGACTTTTTTCGTCTCTTCACTAGAGTCATGGTCAGAATAGAGATTAGGACAGACAAGGTAGTAAAACCACTCCGTGGCTCCTGCGCGACTTTCCTAACTGGACGCTGGTGATTGGTAGTTTCAATGTGATACTTTCGTCTCGAATATATTGTTTCTTATATATTTTATCCCTTAACTACAAGAGTTATGTCGTAAGGTATTCTGGCCTTCCATACTCTGAGTTGATAATTTTTTACTTACATTTTGTCGAAAGGGAGGAATCGATCTCTCTCAAAATATGTTTCATATCAGAGAAAAATAATTCAGGAAACGAATTGTAAATTAATATGTGAATAAATAAATCAATAAATAACACAAATTTTATAAATTTATTTTCTTCAGATCAAGGAAATTTCATATAAGAAATTAGAATGAGAAAAGTGAAATTTTTTTTAATTAAATACTGAACAGAAGGATAAGAAACTTCCAAAGTTGAACCTGACCCAGAACACCTTTGAATCTAAACCTGACTCAGAATATCTTTGGATCTAAAACTTAGCATGGAACTTCCTTAATCAGAAACCTAGTCCGAAATTTCACTGTATTTAATTAAACCCATTTTAGAACTTTTGGGGTTTAAAGGTTGGTTCCGAATTTCTTTGGGATTGGAACCTGATAAAGAGCCTCGTAAGATTTAAAACTTGGTCCAGAACTTCTATAGATCTGGTATTTGGTCTTATGAATCAGGTCTACAATTTCTTATTTTACATAGATTAATTACCAATAAAGAAAAAAATATAAATATTATCGGGAAAAAAAAGTCAAGGTAATCATTACACAATCCCTTCCTGTAAACACACTGATATGTTTATTATTAATTATCAATATATATATATATATATATATATATATATATATATATATATATATATATATATATATATATATATATATATATATATATATATATATATATATATATATATATTAAATTTGGAAGAAGGACAAGAGAAACAATATATTTTGGAGAAAATCCTTTTACCAACTTTGATGATGACTTTACATTTTAAGACGAATGAAACGCTTTTCATCTCTCCAAAAATGATTCTCCTATCCTAGAACTCAAAAAAATGGATTATTTCCAATTGACTGTTTTATTTTATTATATATGAGAGAGAGAGAGAGAGAGAGAGAGAGAGAGAGAGAGAGAGAGAGAGAGAGAGAGAGAGAGAGAGAGAGAGAGAGAGAGAGAGAGAGAGAGAGAGAGAGAGAGAGAGAGAGAGAGAGAGAGAGAGAGAGAGAGAGAGAGAGAGAGAGAGAGAGAGAGAGAGATGAATCAAAGTAACAAACCAAATCGATGTATGGAAATAGGAAACAATAATTAAAAACACAGAAATGGAAGAAAAAACATCAAGATGATATATATATATATATATATATATCAAGTAAGAAATATATAGAGAAAAACACATATATATATACAAATATATATATATATATATATATATATATATATATGTGTGTGTGTGTGTGTGTGTGTGTGTGTGTGTGTGTGTGTGTGTGTGTGTGTGTGTGTGTGTGTGTGAGAGAGAGAGAGAGAGAGAGAGAGAGAGAAATAATGAGAAAATATATATAAAACAAAACAAAGTACCACAGCTTATCAAGTAAGCAAGAAGAAAGTATTTAATAACATAAACATAGATAAGTAAGAAGAAGAATAAAACATTAATAAATAAGCATTAAGAATCCCTCAAGACCCTCAAAACCCGTCAAGACCCTCAAAACCCCTCAAGACCCCTCAAAACCCCTCAAGACCCCTCAAGACCCTAAAAAAAAACATCAAGACCCTCAATTGACCCTAAAATAACCCCTCAGCCGCGAAAAAAGATGGAGAAGAAGAAGAAAAAAAAGAAGAAGAAGAAGAAGAAGAAGAAGAAGAAGAAGAAGAAGAAGAAGAAGAAGAAGAAGAAGAAGAAGAAGGGTAAACAAAATGAAGGATAAAAGAAAATAAGGAAAATCTACATGAAAGAAATTCCTCTAAAAGATTGTTTAAATGACGAAGGAATTTTCTCTATTTTAATTATCATGTTTTAATTTTTTTTTTCTTCTTTTTTTTTCACAGGATTTGCTTGTGCCAATTTGATAGCCTAATCCCCAAGGATTTTATATATATATATATATATATATATATATATATATATATATATATATATATATATATATATATATATATATATATATATATATATATATATATATGTGTGTGTGTGTGTGTGTGTGTGTGTGTGTGTGTGTGTGTGTGTGTGTGTGTGTGTGTGTGTGTGTGGTGTGTGTGTGTGAGTGTGTCCATTGGTGGACAATGGCCGGAAATCTAAAAAATTCCCCCAGAGTTGGGGGAAAATTCCAAGTCAGATTCAAATTAAAGGCTGACATGCCCCGATACACGGCGTTTGAAAGTATGCAACTCAAAGGTAGTTCGGAAAATGGATGAAGGAAGTTGTATTCGAGACTTTACCAGTGAAGCATATGTAAGATTGAGCACAGCAGTTAAGTCTGTGGTCGGAAAGTTTGAAGGAGAAAGGATGAGACTGTATAGAAAGATTGCAGAGTTCAGAAGAGCAGTGCTCATTGTAAGAGAGAGAGAGAGAGAGAGAGAGAGAGAGAGAGAGAGAGAGAGAGAGAGAGAGAGAGAGAGAGAGAGAGAGAGAGAGAGAGAGAGAGGAACTGAGTTTTTGATGCATTGAAAATATCCCCTCATGTTATGAATACCCGAATTAAAAATTTGAGAAAGACTACAGAAGTTAGTTTGCTCCAAAGCTGCCCATCTAGCGTGGACTAATAGCTGTTGGGATGGACGTCTTTCAAAATGAAAGGAGAGAGAAAAGGTGAAAATGAAAGAATAGGTGGAATCGTGAACATAGGAGTGGATGTGTGAAGAAATAGTAGTAAAATGGTCACTAATTAAATTTAAAAAGAGAGTTGGGCATAGGACATAACCTTGAGGAACACTACTATTTATAGATTTAAAAGATAAACGGTGGCCGTCTATAACAGCTATTATAGAACGATTGGAAAGGAAATTAAAGAGAAGATCACAGAGAGAGAGAAGGATAGATACCGAAAGGGTGAAGCTTAGAAATCAAATTTTCAGTGCTTCAACAAAAGGTTCACGGAAAGAGTCAGAGAGAGAAGGGAAAGATCACCGGTAGAGCGTTTTTCTTATGAAAGCTTTATTGGCTATCAGAGATAAAATTTGAAGAATCGAGATGTTTGCAAATCTTACCTTAAGTTTGAGTTTTGAGGATGGAAGTCTCGTTTTTTTCGGCACAGGCTAGATGAGAGCAAGTTTACATCAGGAAGGAAAAGTCGAAGTAGAAAAGCAGAGACGGAAAAGTTTACCAAGGCAGGGTGCAACATAGGGAGCACAAGTTTTCAGAACTACAGAAGGAATATCATTAGAACCGTACGCCTTCTTAGTGTCAAGCTCAGAGAAAGGATAAATAACATGTTTCGAAGAAATTACAATGTTAGAGGGTTAGAGGAGTTGGAATAGCTCTGTAATAGTCTAAGGTGGAATTAGAATCAAAGATTAGAGGGAAAGGTTCAACTTTAGCAGAAAGCATAACAGCAATTGTAGTTGAAAGATACTAGAGAAGAGAAAGAGGAAAAAGTAAATTTAGAGTTGAAGTTCTTTGTAAAATTCAGAAAGAGTGTGAAGAGGAGGAACCAGAAAGATTATTGCATTTTCTACGGTGAAAAGAGCTTTTTCGTCACAAATAATAGATTTTGCCCGATACTGGGGTAAAATGTAAGTTTCACAAACTTCTGGAATTTGAAGACGATTGTAATAGAATGAGAATAAGCAGATCCAAAACAAGGTTTTATAGATTTAGTTGAAGGGGAAAGAGTATGGAGCGTACCCCTCCACATCGGTTATGCGTTCTGAAAACCCCGAGGAACCCATCCCTCCGAAGCAGAAGTCATTCCATGGGTGGTGGTTTTTCTGCAGAAGACATGAAGAGATAGTACTGAATACAGGTATAAGAAGGCAGTCTGAAGAACCCAGAGGTGGGAAAGAGTTTAACAGACAAAGGAGAAGGATTAGAGATTAGGAAAAGGTCTACAATGTTGGCAAGTTCACCAGCTGTATCTTGAGGATTAGCGGAAAGCCATTGGCTGGGGTGAACGTTAAAATCACCAAGAATGATGATTTCAGAGAAAGGTGAAGAAGACTGAATGTATTCTAATTTAGACTTTAAGCTGTCAAGTATATATATATATATATATATATATATATATATATATATATATATATATATATATATATATATATAGTATATATATATATATATATATATATATATATATATATATATAGGTATATATATCGACATATATATAAATATGTACTAACTCTATCTTGTGAATATAAATATATATTCCAATTAGAAATGCCATGTTAAATATTTGACATATATTAATATAATTAATAAAATAACTGAATGTTCTATGGATTTCTAACTATTCTTCTTAGACATCAAAATCATTACACCAGGGCCCACCCATAGAGTTGGTATCATGACCCCTTCTTTGTGGACCATGTTGGGTCCTGTTCGTAAGCTCAAACAATATTATATATATATATATATTTAGAAACAAACAAAGTGTTGCAGTATATATATATATATATATATATATAAAGATTTATATATACTTATAATATTGATATATAGAAAGATATATGTAAAAGTAAGAATATATATATATATATATATACTTATGAGCTTGCTCCCTGTATATGTATAGCTATTTCTTATTTGCCTATCAACTTCAACGTTTCCTTCATGCTGGAAGCGAAGTGTGCGTTCATTCAACTAGTGCCTAAGATGGGGGAACCCCTCCAAATCTTAACTATCGTCATTGCTTTAACCCTCACCTCTGTTCTTTCCGGAGTTTCCGAATCAACCATTAACGTTAAGTTTTGGATGGTCTTAAATCTTCTAATGTTATCTCAGATGATCTCCAGTGTGACCTGTAAACAATGCTAAATTGGTGATTTTTATTTGACATCTGATTCTACGCCCTTCGGCATTTCTGTGAGTCTTTTGTAGTGGCCCTCGAAATATCGAAAGCTCACAATAGAGTCTGACACAAACTTCCCTCTTCGATAATATCCGTCTCTCCATAACCTAATCTTAATTATCATTCTGACCGTTCTACACTCTTAGAAATTTTTTTTAATAACTTTTCATTCGGAACAAAGGGAGATTTAAGAAGAATCAATGGGGCTTCAGGATGAAAAATGGTTTTCGAATATTGGGAGGATTCATCCCGTCGAAAATGGTTCCCAATACATTTAAAAAGGGGTTATATATATATATATATATATATATATATATATATATATATATATATATATATATATATATATATATATATATATATATAAATATATATATATATTTGTAGTTTGATTTAAGTGTTCTATATATATTTGTATGTATATATATATATATATATTAGAAAGTTTGAATAAGATGAGTTTTCTCATCTAACGATTATACTCCCCAATCAGGAACCTAAAATAAATATATATAAAAATTACAAGGAATAAATAAAATTAATATCGTATTTTCATATATATATATATATATATATATATATATATATATATATATATATATATATATATATATATATATATATATATATATATATATATATATATATATATATATATATATATTAAAGGTCTCTGAGTAATGGATTAGATGTTTAATAACATTTACAAATGAGAAGTAGATATCAACTAGTATTTACGACCAAATAAAAATTTATAAAAATAATGAAACGGATATATCGACAATAATAACAATAAAGTTCAAAGAAACGATCATTTAAATCATAAAGATAATAATAAAATAATAAATCTACAGCACTACAATAATAATAATAATAATAATAATAATAATAATAATAATAATAATAATAATAATAATAATAATAATAATAATAATAATAATAATAATAATAATAATAATAATAATAATGAAATCTACAGCACTATAATAGTAATAATAATAATAATAATAATAATAATAATACACACACACACACACACACACACACACACACACACAACAACAACAAATTAATAATACTCGAACACATACACATACACATACACATACACATACAAATATACACATACAATAATAATAATAATAATAATAATAATAATAATAATAATAATAAAAGGAAAAAAATTACACTTCAGGCATTTTCTTTTAGGTATAGTTAGACAATCTAAGATTTTCCTCATGGAACAATAATTTAAAATCGAACAATCAGTGGTTTTAAAAGACCTAAAATAACTTATGTATGTGACCAAGGGTTACCTCCTTATAGCTTCAAGTATATAATAAGAGAAGAAAAATCCTAAGATATATATATTTCGAGTAAGGCCATCCTCTGAGATCTAATCAAAGAAGGGTGATATGCGCTGTTTGAGGAAAAAGATTTATAGAAATGCTTTTAGTTAATAGGGAAATAGTGTATATCTTGATGTCCTGAAATTGTGACTTACATGGATGAATAATTGTCAACATTATCCCGATAAGCAAGATTATCTCATGAGATATTTCAGGCTGAAGATTGTCTTGTCTCATATCTGCTTTAAGCTGGTAATTATCAATTGTGAGATATCGCGAAACAAAGATTGTTTGTTAAGCAAATGAAAAAAATTAAAGAGGGTAGTTAGTAATATGTATTTCACAGAGAGAGAGAGAGAGAGAGAGAGAGAGAGAGAGAGAGAGAGAGAGAGAGAGAGAGAGAGAGAGAGAGAGAGAGAGAGAGAGAGAGAGAGAGAGAGAGAGAGAGAGAGGAACGAAACGGGTGGCTAATTGGAATTGAATTGTGTCTTCAATTTAAATGTTTATTTAAATACCTCCCCAGCAGAACTCTGTGTATATAAGTATAGATGTATATTGAATGTATATAAATATTCTATAAATATATATATATATATATATATATATATATATATATATATATATATATATATATATATATATATATATATATATATATATATATATAGTGGTGTATTTAGGGGGGGGGGGGTGGCCCCCCCCGAAATTTTCTAGACACTAAAAATTTTTAAGTATCATATCCGTTAATAATATAAAGTGCAGAAGTTAAATTAATTTTATATAATTCATCGCTGTCAGGAACAAATCTCGTAAGTCCATTAGTTAAAACTAAACTTGAAACCATCACAGAAAATGCAACATTAGAATTTCAGCTGATTTTTGAAGAATGTGTAAGCGCATCTGAATCTGAACTGAATATTGAAATTGCTGTACCAAGAATTAACAAATTCCAAAATACAGACCCAACATTACTACTTCCGATTTAATATCAGCATTAGGAGAGAGGTTTTTAAATTTCCTTGCAATTTGTCATACCGAACGGGTGTAATGTGCCATATGAGAAGATAAAAGATTGTGTAATATTTTACATGGAAGATCTCGAAAGCCCAAATGAAGATTTAGTAAAAGCAGAATGGGATTTATGGAAGTTGAAATGACATCACAGCACAGGTCGCCCAAAACCGCAATAGATGGACTAGTTTGTTCGCAGTCACAATTTCCAAATATTTACTTGTTGCAAATAATCGGGCAATTTTACCCGTGTTTAATGTGCTTCAGTAGAAAGAAGCTTTTCAACATTAAGACTTGAAAACCTATGAGAAATACTATTGGAGATGAAAGACTTATTGACTTGTCCCTCCCTCTACATACATCGAAATATTGAAATAAAACTGCAGATGTTATCTCGGACTTTTACTCTCATGTCAGGCGATTAAACTTAACAATTTAGGTAAGATGATTTTAGTAATTCATATAAATTTTCCCATTTTTTCTTAGGAATTTAATATTTTGTCCTTCCACTTTATAATTAATCATTATTTTTCTACTTCTATTTATATATATATATATATATATATATATATATATATATATATATATATATATATATACATATATTATTATTATTATGTTATTATTACAAACATATATACATAAATGATATATATAAGGTTATTATTATTAGTTATATAGAGTTATTATTATTATATATATATTATTATTATTATATTATATATTACATATACATATATATATTATATATATATATTATATATATACATATTATTATTATAAATATATATTATATATTATATTATTATTATATATATTATTACATATATATTACATAATATATACATATTATTATTATATATATATTATTATTATTATTACATATATTATATATATATATATTTATATTATTATATATTTCATACATACATATATATATATATATATGATAGATATATTTATTATTATTATATTATTATTATATACATATTATTACATATTATTATATATATATATATATATATATATATATATATATATATATATATAACGATTTTTGTTTGGCCCCCGAAAAAATTCTGATACGCCACTGTATATATATATATATATATATATATATATATATATATATTATATATATATATATATATATATATATATATATATATATATATATATATATATATATATATATATATATATATATATATATATATATATATATATGTGTGTGTGTGTGTGTG
>JABUQX010004361.1:5000-10000 GCA_015478945.1 Trachelipus rathkii | reverse complement strand
TATATATATATATATATATATATAATATTATATATCTAATATATATACTATATATATATATTATATTATATATTATTATATTATATTATATATATATATATATATATATATATATATTAATATATATAATATATATATTATATATATTATATATAAATATATATAATATATTATATATATATATATATATATTATATATATATATATATAATATTATATATAATTTAATTATATATATAGTTAGTTAGTTAAGTTAGTTATTAGTTAGTTAGTTAGTTAGTTAGTTAGTTAAGTTAGTTAGTTAGTTAGTTAGTAGTTAGGTTAGTTAGTAGTTAGTTAGTTAGTTAGCTAGTTAGTTAGTTAGTTTAGTTAGTTAGTTAGTTAGTTAGTTAGTTAGTTAGTTAGTTAGTTAGTTAGTTAGTTAATTAGTTAGTTAGTTAGTTAGTTTGTTAGTTAATGGCAGTTCCTTTATAAGACTAATTAATTTCCCCTTTCTCTCCTTGCTACTTAAATAAAAACTTATTACTTCTAAAAACTTTTCAAATTTCTTAAAAACTTTCCTTATTCTCCGATAGGAAAGATAAAGAGGTCTCGTCTTAGTGATAAATAGCTAACTAAGTTCTGAACTAGAAAGTACTTCAAATGACTTTTAGCCTTGGACTGTTTACAATGAAAAAAAAAAGAGTAGAAGCTGGAATTCCCGCAGATGTGGGAGCAGTAAATAAAAACACCCTCAACAGCTGGAGTACCTGTGACGAAGGGAAGGTTTTGTAGCTCGAACAGACTTTCCACCTCCCAGGAAGTCTCCTCAAACATTTTGTTTGTTTGTTTTTGAAGAGCGGACTTCACCAACGAAGGGCATATGTCGTCCCTCCGGGCAGACAAAATACTGCTCTTCAGGCTATCACGAGCTCAAGAAAAGTGAACCACCTGTGACAAGAGCCTGTGATACTCCCTCCTCAAACATTATCTTAAAACGAAATTTTGAAAGATAAAGTAATGCTCTCGGGTTTAATCCAAAGGTATTTTACATTGATTTCAAGGAAGACAAAGGAGACTTCTGAGGAATTGAGGAGAGAGAGAGAGAGAGAGAGAGAGAGAGAGAGGAGAGAGAGAGAGAGAGAGAGAGAGAGAGAGAGAGAGAGAATTGCTTTTAACAAGTAGAATTTAACAATTTTAAGATAATCCCCCTGAAAAACGTCAAACTTCGAATATATAATGCGCTTGATAAGCTTAGTTAATTTGCTTCTTAAATTAGGCTTAACTTTTGATTGACAGTTCTATTATACTTAATGTTACGTGTAATTCTATTCAGAAATTTATGTTCAGACATTAATTTAATTATTATATTTTGTGATGGACTGATAACGTTATCTGATAAAGTTTAAACGAATATTCAAAGAATGTGAACTTTATGTATTAGCTCTTCTAATCCCATATATTATTATTATTATTATTATTATTATTATTATTATTATTATTATTATTATTATTATTATTATTATTATTATTATTATTATTATTATTATTATTATTATTATTATTATTATTATTATTATTATTATTATTTAGTCTTATTATGATATTATTATTATTATTATTTATTATTATTATTATTATTATTATTATTATTATTATTATATTATTTAGCTCTTATAATCCCATATATATTATTTTTATTTTGTTATTATTATTATTATATTATTTTTATTATAGTTATATTATTATTATATTATATATTATTATTATTATTATTATTTGTTATTATTATTATTAATTTATTGTCATTATCTTAATATTATTATTATTATTATTATTATTCATTGATTATTATTATTATTATTTTTATAATTTATTAATGATTATATTATTATTTATATTAATATATTATATATTTATATATATATAATATTATATATATACTATAATATTATATAATATATATATATATTATATATATATATATATATATTATAATATATATATATATAATAATATATATATTATATAATATATATATATTATAATATGATGAATCTTGAATATAGAAGATAGTACAAAATTTATCTTATTATAGATACAGTATCCGCAATTATCCAGATTTAAGGCAAGATTAAAGTCGAGCTATGGCAAATATTTCTATATTTTCAACGCAGTTGACCTATACTATATATATAATATATATATATATATATATATATTATATAATTATATATGTATATATATAATATACTACTATATATATATATACTATATCTATATATATATATTATGGTATTGTAGAGAAGAATCAACAATTTATAATTCAATTGGAGCAATGGTTAAAAACAAACAGAACGACTGCATCACCGCAAGAATACCACTATTACTTTACTGACCCTAGACAGAAGAGAATCTAACATCAACCCAGCAATATACCTAACAAACAATAGACTCCCATACCAGGCTTGACCTTTTTGACCTTTGACACACATATGGCATTCACCAGCCCCCCCCCCCACATCTACAATATCACTTCAAAAGCCACACATAAACTAAATGCACTGAAATCTTTAACAGGGACAAACTTTATGAACAAAAAGAAACCCCTTACAATCGTATACAGACAAAACCTCCGTCCCTTCCTAAATTATGCATCACCTGCCCTGGGTACCCACAATATAACAATAAAATAAAGCTCTCAGGATAATTAGAGGCTGACTTCCCACAAGACCCATCCACCATTCACCAACTGAAAAAAAAAATTCTACCAAAAGCCCATCTTGAAATGATAGGCTATCAATTTTATAGTAAAATCACTCTCAATAGATCACCCTCTGCATCAAACATTGCAGCAACCCCATGCACCCATGCACCCATGCACCCATGCAACCCATGCACCCATGCACCCATGCACCCATGCACCCATGCACCCATGCACCCATGCACCCATGCACCCATGCACCCATGCACCCATGCACCCATGCACCCATGCACCCAAGCACCCCATGCACCCATGCACCCATGCACCCATGCACCCATGCACCTAGAAGGAAAAAATCCCACCAGCATTATTATTCTAGGAGCGTTGTGTTTCCCGATGAAGGGAAGGTACCAGTAGCGCCATTTAATCGGTAAAAACTATGTAGTTTGGTAATTAACATGGTGACACTCTCACAGGTGTTGCGTATAACTATGATGAATTCATCCAAAATGGTTGCTATTTCACTATAAACAAACTGCCTTATCTCGGTCGCTATCTAACCTATTTTCAATTTTTTTACTATGTTGGAAAGCTATTTCTAAGAGTTAAAAGAAATTTTCTTAGCATGTATTGCGGAAAAAAATATTTTGGTTGATACCTGGTTTTAAGCTAAAAAAAAGTGATTGTTTTAGCCCGATTTTGACGTTTTTTGTTGTGCCACACTGCGTGGTAGTGTGGTTTGGTATATAAAATTTAGAAATCGCAATTAATGCAATTAGTATTACTATTGGTACTATACTTTTGAGCATGTACAGTTTTATTAATTTTATTCCTTTGTTTCAGATAACCAATTTGTCGATATAATCAGCCAGTAATAATGGAAGAGATATTACAAGTTCAGATACCACCATCAAAGAGGAAACGGAGCAATAGTATTGTCTACAGTCTCTATGTGTTGTGTCGAAAAAAGAAAAATGAATCACTTGTTGTTGAATCAGAATCTTCAAAACAGCTTCTGTAAGCCCTTGCTAAACGAAGAAAGTTCTGAGACGAAGAATTTGAATGTTCATATGAGTTACTTTTTTATATAGACGAACTGACGAAAAAAAACGGGGTCGTTGCATTTATCTTTTTATTCAAATCGGTGCATCACAAGGTGCATACTAAAGATTGAAGCCAAATATGAAAAGAGACAAGAAGCAATTGACATCATAAATGAACCTTCTACAAGTAACACCAATGAACACCATTTACAAGATCGTGTGCGATGAAAGAATAGAAAAAATACATGTTTTTTCCTGTAACAAAGCAGACTCTAGAGGACATCAATTGTTTTACAGTTTCAACCAGTAACGCCGGCGCAAGGCTATACGAGGCTGTAGACCATAGCAATAATAATCAATGGAAGGTCAAATTATCAGCGTGTATATACCAAAGGGATGCACATGCGTATGACATTTTCTATCACAAAGAATTCTATACAAAGAATGTTGTAAATGTTTTACGCAAGAAACATCAATGCCAAATTCTAGTCAATGAAGCTAGTATAATAGACAGTGCATGTAATGTCGATTTCATCAATTCTCTTTCAGAAGCTTTAAAGACGGAAAGGCGGTTTCCATTGCAGAAGCGGAAGATGTGTACAAAGAAATATGTGCAGCAAACGGAATGGAGAATGAACATGTTATGAAGAGGAAGGAAATTAAAGCATTCATAGAAGAAGAGCATTGAGACATGAACGTACAATTTATTAACCCCATTCGCAAGAATCAAACACAACGTATATCTTTAAAAGCTACTACAGATGTTGTTTTAACTAAAGCTGAAGAAACCACTAGCTTTTCTGGAAGAGGTGCAGATACACTACTAGTGTTTGCATAAGACACAGATATTTTAGTTTTGTTAGTGAGACGCTATCCAAGACTTCCGGAACACACATTCTTTGCGTCAACATCAGGCGAGGCAATATTAGTACAAAACATATTTGCGTCACTCGGAGCACTAATAGTTTCAACATTCCCCGGTTTTCACGCATTTTCAGGTTGAGACTTCACCGGAAGTATGTTTGGGAAGGGAAAGTTATCATATTGAAAATCATTTATTTCAGCGAGTGAATAAGAACTTATTGACTTACAGAAGCTTGGTACCAGTTTCTCAGTACCTGATAATATTGTGTATCAGCTGGAAACATTTATTTGCCGGGTTTATCCAATACCACCAATACCATACATCACTAACACCTGCCACAGAGCTTCAGTATCAATCTTGTCATACGCCTGTTGTAAGTCTATAAAACCTAAATACAATTCTTCTTCTT
>JABUQX010004360.1:47500-55069 GCA_015478945.1 Trachelipus rathkii | reverse complement strand
CGGTATTACTTCGTTTGATTACCTCAATTAGGTGTTTAACCGTTTTTCGCATTTATCGGTAAGAAACACTTTCGCTTTTGTTTTTCATTACTTAACTTCATATATATATATATATATATATATATATATATATATATATATATATATATATATATATATATATATATATATATAATATATAACTGCTATATATATATATATATATATATATATATATATATATATATATATATATATATATATATATATATATATATATATATATATATATATATATATATATATATATATATATATACTATATATATATATATATATATATATATATATATATAACTGCTATATATATATATATATATATATATATATATATATATATATATATATACTTATGCGCGAGTGAGTGCGTCCCGTATTTAAGATCATAAAATATGGTAACCTTACCTTAAAGGCTACCTTATTTTTGAAACTTTTTTTTGTTTTCTATATTTGGTTTTGTTTCATTATACATACTAATTATGAATAGACTTAGAACGTATTTTCAACGTAATTGAGTGATGGGGTTGCAAAATTATATCAGATCACAAAGGGTGATGATGAGAAAGATCTGAAAATGCTATAAAAGTGAATAAAATACTGAACTAATAAAATAGCAAACATAGTCTTACTTTACAGCAGGGGGTTCATATACCCCTAAGGAGTCCATGGATGGGTTTCAGGGGGTCCGTGAGGATCAGATAAAAATTCACATTTATGTTCGCTATACAACACTTTCCCTTGTCCCAATCAATGGAGATATGCATGTACAAGCAGGGCTGCGGAGTCGGAGTCGGAGTCGTGGAGTCGTGCAATTTTCTCGGAGTCGAGTCGAGTCGGAGTCGGAGTCGAAAACTCTGTGAGAGTGGAGTCGGAGTCGAGGTCAGGTCGAAGATTCCTGTGTGGATGGAGTCGAGGTCGAGGTCGGGTCGAAGATTCCTGTGTAAATGGAGTCGGAGTCGGGTCGGAGTCGAAAATTTTTAGAACTATTATTATTATTATTATTATTATGTCGGACCTTGAGAACTATTATTATTATTATTATTATTATTATTATTATTATTATTATTATTATTATTATTATTATTATTATTATTATTGTTTTATTATTATTATTATTATTATTATTATTATTATTATTATTATTATTATTATTATTATTATTATTATTATTATTATTATTATTATTATTATTATTATAAAAGTTTTTGATTTTATTTCCAACGTTCTAAATATTTATTTTCTACATAATTTAATTTCCTTAAAATAATCTTTGAAAATAATATACAGGAGAAGAAGATATATTTACATAGATTTCCCGACTCGTTTCGTCTCTATACTTGAGACATCTTAAGAGGATTATTTATTGGAAGCGAATGAGTCTTTAAATTGATATATAATAAGTAAATCAAATGATATTGAGTCTGACTGATAAATACATAAAATTTTATGTTAATGTCTGGTTGCATGTTTTGATGTAGAAGGCCTCCGCATTTTAAGTTTAAACGATCCGGATATATATATATATATATATATATATATATATATATATATATCAGGCCCGGACTGGCTCCTTTGGGGGCCCTCGGCTAAAGATTGAAAAGGGGCCCCTTACCGGAGAATTTAGAAGGAATAGATTATAATATGTAATTTTTGAAAATTAGGCTTACATGCTTAATTAAAAAGCACATTCACCTATTTTGTTAGGTGGAAAATAGTTGAGTAAAAAAGTAAGCTATTTCTGATGTAGTTTACTTTCACAATAAATATTTATATAATTTTTATATACCGTACCTAAACTAGTTCCTTGCTAGAAAAAATAAGTATACTAATTAATTACGAGTGGTTTATTACTTAAAAATGAGATATAGTAATATTTTTAGTTTTAGGCAACCAAATCACACTGTTGAAGCCATTAAAGTCTAAATCCTACTGTAATACCTCAGTAAATATTAAAAAGGGACACAAGTCACAACGGTAATAAAAAACCAAGCATATTGAAAAGAAAAACAATGTCCTCTTTAATTGTGATTTAATTGTTACAAATTGTAGAATATATTTTATAACAAAAAAAAGGCTCTTCAGTACCTTGGTACAGAGTACAGACACAGCAAACTAAGAAAGGTTATGTGATAGTGAAAGGTTGTTTACTAACCTAACAGCTTTTTGGCCAGTTCTTCCCTGGTCCTGGCTACTTCATCTATAATAACATCTTTATAATAACATTCATGAAAAGAAGATTAGACATAAGGTCTTGCTTAAAGTAGATCTAAGTGGATTCTTAACTATTTTAAGTTTAGAAAATACCCTTTCACAGGTGACTTGTGTACAAGGTATGGTTAGTACAAACTTGTAAGCTACATATAGGTTGGTAAACAATCCAGATTGTGAGAGTTCAAAAACAACAAAAAAGGCGCATGATAAACACCGAAAACATTGTTTATTGTCAGAGCAGCAACCATAAAGATTTTCGTCTTCTTCAAATTCAGATTTTACATCGCCAAATTCACAGATTTCTTCAGCTCCATTTAGATTGTCTTGTTTTCTTTTAATGTTAGTTTTTTCAGCCATTGTAAAACTTTCATACTGATCTGCAAACTGTTTCAGATCTATCAATAACTGACTTCCTTCAGCTTTACAAAGTTTAGAAATACTGCAAAAAACTTCAGTAGGAAAACTATCAAGCATTACGATTTCATTAAATTTATTTGGATCTAACCAGCAACAATCTTCTAAAATTTCTATGTTTGGACTAAATCTTTCTTCGATACTTGTCCTGGCACAATCTAAAACACTGAAAAAGACCAATTTATATAGTTTTCAGCAGTTGAGATTCCAGGAGCTTCATATATTGAATTTTCACCTGGCATTACCTTTTTCTTTGAAGTTCTTTTTTCCTTGAAATCTAATTCTACTTCTACATCAAATACTGTTATCTTCTAATTTGCTATTAACTGTATTTGCATAATATTTTGTTTTTGAATACAGAGCCTGAAAGTGTTTATCACTCCTTTTATCTCCTACTTGTTGAAGCAGCTTCTCTACCAAGTTCCAGGCTGTAGAATAATCAATGGTTTTACTTTGTAAATATTTTGAAATGGGAGATATAACAAGAAATAAATCTAATAAAACAATAGACATAAATAGGTTTTCTAATTTGTACCATTGACTGATTAAATTTCTTGCTATGAATTTAGATTTGCAGTCAAAACTTCCATTTGATATTTCTTTTAAAACGGTAATAAAATTGAATAGTTTCTCTACGTTTACACTTTCCTCACTTCTTAAAAATCCCTCATCGATAATTGAAGAAAGAGCTTTATGTTTGCTCCACCACCTTGTGGCTCCTATTTTTTGCAAGCTGTGCATTTTTTTATGTGCAATATGTTTTCTTTTTGTTTCTCTCTCCCATACGGCCATTCTTTTATAAGACGAGCTTAGAAACCAGCAGATTATTCCACCAAATCCAAGTAAGTTTTCTGCTTGGAGCAACGTTACTGTTGAATCAGCTACTGCCAAGTTCAGCACGTGTCCCATACAGTGAGTGTAAATAAGATCTTCATTTTCCTTTTTGAACTGAGCTTGTAGACCGTTATAACAACCTTTCATATTGTTAGCTCCGTCAAATGAAAGAGCAATAATATTTGATGTTGCAATGCCACACTTGGCTAATTCTGATTTTATAAGCTCATACAAAGCCAATTCAGATGAATCATCGACTACTGTTATTTCTAAAAATCTTTCATATATCTTTCCTTGAAAGACATAGCGGACGCATATCGCCAACTGGTCCATAACAACTACATCTTGAAGGTACTACCATCACGCTGAATATTGTGCTATCATGAAGGTCTTTCAAAATGATATCACAGCCCATCAAACAAATTACTTTAAGTTGATAAAGGTTTTTGACAAAAATGTCAACAAAGAGCCTCGTCCAGTCTGTCTTTTACTTAACTTTCCAGATTCTTTTCGTTTGTTCATTATTTTCAGTCTGTGCTTATTGCTGTCTTCAATACACTTTCTGACATGATTTTGTAAAATCACATCATAATTTACAACCAACATGACCAGTTCGAGAAAATTACCATGATTATTTGTAGAGTCAAGCGTATAAGCCCCTTCTACTTTATCCCCTCACCAACTGGCAACTGCTTAATATTGATTGTAAACGCGTAAGATTACTGGGAAATAAATAATCAAATTACTCTGATGTAACTAATTATAAAATAGTTTATCCATTTTTTGGGGCCTATCCGGGGCCCCATTGGGCCGGGGGCCCTCGGCAATCGCCGACCAGCCGACCTGGCCAGTCCGGGCCTGAGTTGATTGACCATGTGCCGTATTGAAATGTTCAAAGATTTTGCTGGGACTGTAGAGGTTGATATGCCCTGTCCGACAATCTATTCTTCGTGTAACCAATATATGTCGACGTACAGTCTAACTCAGGGCAGTTAAATTGGTACACAACGTGATGGTTGTCGGGCAAAGCATCTCTTGTGCTAAAGGAAGATGCCAGTTGTTTGGACTTATGGCATAGTCTGACTTTAATTTTTGAGGGGTGTCTTTAGTTTTGAAGTGAGAATTCAAAATATTACGAAGGCACTTCTCTTCCTTATTGACAAATAGCATTGGAAGTTTTGAAGAAGAAATTTATCGAATTTTTCTTATTATTTTTACTTCCTTTATTATATAATTTTGTAAAGGTTTTATTAATTAAATTTTCAACTGAATATTGTGGATGATCACAGTTAATTAAGAATTTTACTTAATGCGGCAAATTTCTCTCATCAAAAGTTTTCCAAGTTGAACATAGGTTGTATGCTCTGTAAACTAAAATTTTTACTAGATTCTTTGCAAATAGTCGGTGAATAGGATCCATAGTTCATATACAGACCATTATCAGTGGGTTTTGACATGCATTCCTGTAGATAATGAGCCGTCAGAATTAACATTGATTTTGATGTCTAAAAAACAGGTAGCATTATTAACCTAAGTTTTGTATGTGAATTTAAGCATGACAACTCTTGAATTTTATTGATGAACTGATGTATATGATCTATGTTCCTAAAAATAGTGAGGGTGTCGTCGACATACCTTGTAAATACAGGGTTAAAGTTGTTTGTTTCACGAAGGATTTTTGTTTTTCCAGATTGAACATATAGAAGTCAGCAAATGTAGGTCCAAGTGGTGAACCCATCGGCACTCCATCAGTTTGTAGATATATGTTTTCATTTAAAGGTACACTTCGTTTATGTACAACAAATTAATAAAGGTTCTCTACTGATATATCTGGCGGGGGGGAGGTTATTTGAGTGATACACTTCGTTAATTATTGTCAATCGTATCAAGAACCGGTGCATTTATGAACAAGATTCTACATCAGTGAGCTGATATATTAGTGGCTTCAAGCTTTAAGTTTGATAATTTAAATAATGATTCATTATTTGATTTAACTATGAAGAAATAATAATATATGCTCGGAATAATAATGCTGTTCAGATATTGGGCAATTTCGTGTGTAACCGTTCTGCACATATATATTACAGGTCTCAAAGGTGAATTTTCTGAGTTTTTATGTATATATATATATATATATATATATATATATACCTAACTCTATATATATATATATATATATATATATATATACCTTTATATATATATATATATATATATATATATATATATATATATATATATATATATATGCTATACTCTATATATATATATATATCCTAAATTATAAAATCATTTCTTTTAATTTTGTCAGAAATTCTTTGTTTTAATTTCATAAGCAATTCTTTTAATGGTATTATTATTTATTATTATTATTATTATTATTATTATTATTATTATTATTATTATTATTATTATTATTATTATTATTATTGAAACTGAAAGTATGAATTTGATAACTTTAAAAGGGCTATTTAAAGGCAAAATAAAAATAATTGCATTATAATTACGTTATACATTTGTTTCAGAAACTGTATATTTTTTTGTCATGTGTTGCGCCTGCATCTTTATGTCTTTACGGTATTTACCGTATTAGCATTTGGAGATTAGATTCATTGGAAAAGTGGTATATATTTTTTTATTCTGAAAAGCTAGCGACAAATTAGATTGTTGAAACAAAATATTTTACTGTAACTCTGTAAGCACTAATCTGAGTCAGAGTCGAAATTTTGAATTTGACTGCTGGGGTCGGAGTCGGAGTCGGAGTCGGAGGTCGGAGTCGGAGGCCAAAAATTTTTGTTTAAGTGGGTCAGGAGTCGGGTCGAGAATTTTTTGTTTAAATTGAGTCAGGTCAGGTCAGAGTCCAATCAAATTTGAATTTAAGGAGGGTCGGAGTCGGAGTCGGAGTCGAAAAATTTATTTTACGACTCCGCAGCCCTGTGTACAAGTGTTGTGAATAAACGATCAGACTGGTGTATCTGCTTGTCTATCTATGAAGGTTTATTCAACGATTCGTCTTTCAAAATGTTTATGTCTGTCTGTTTTGTTTTTGTTATGATCATAAACCATATATTTGAATAAATTACGATACGAAAAATCCGAATTAAAAAATTCTAAATAGAAAATACTTACATATGATATATCTAATAAAGCAAAATCGTACATTTGGCAGGGGAATGACAAATGGTTTGGGGAGATTTAATAGATCTAATTTAATATACCTTTCTGAGAACTAAAGTGCTTCTTACATTTTTATGAATATTTTTAATTAGTTCATTAATTAATAAAATTAAAAATGAAATAAATATTGCATAATAATAAATCTTAATATTGAGATTAAAAAGATTTCAAGAGTGCAATTTAAGATTTATAAAGTACATTTTTTCGATATGCCATTGCTGATATGTTTAATCTGTTTAGGTATGTCTATCTTGTAAATATAGCGGTTTATTTTCTGCAAGTTGAAGTGTGTGTTTGTGCAGCATTATATTGATATGATACATACAATCTATTAAGTTTAACGACAATAAAGTTTTCTGAAAATATTCTGCAACAGTTGTTTTTTTTTTTTTTGGTGTACATGACCCACCACGGCTCACAAAGAAGCGGCCACACTGGGCTGAAAAATCTGCACTATAGGCGGGCCTTGGCACATACATATTTCAAATGTCAAAGAAAGATTGAATGGCAGAAATGAATATTCAGTCAGTCAAAAAATATAAATAAAAAATAAATAAAAGTGTATCCTTGCATTATAAATAGTTCTAATATTACATAACAAAATCAAATCTTATAAAGAATATTCACTTCTTGGAGACTACAGAGAAAATAGGGTTACTGCTGGGAAGTGGAAAGATTCGGATAAGATATGGGATAATCTTTTAGAAGGTGTTATGGACCGTAAAGTAGGAAAATGAAGACGGCGAATAGGGTTCAGCTGGGAACAATCAATGAAAATATGGCGAACAGATTGCGGGGTATGGCTACGGAAAAATTTGCAAATGGGAGGTGGGTCCCGTGACATATAGTGACTGTGAGTGATATTGGTGTAGCCAATACGGAGGCGTGCAAATA
>JABUQX010004360.1:27500-42500 GCA_015478945.1 Trachelipus rathkii | reverse complement strand
GAGAATTTTTATAGGAAATGTAAGTTAGGTTGCGTTCAGTTCGGAAAGTGAAATGTTTAGGTGTGAGGAAAGTTAATTTGAGTAGGTGCGATATTGGTATTATGGATATAGGTTAGGTTGTGTTAACGCAATCTGGTAGTAAAATATGGTGTCTTCATAAACGTAAAATTTGTCGTAAAACAGGTTGATATGATTTTTGGGGTATTTTGGGTAAAGTAAACTGATATAATATGTGGGTCAGTTGAGTTAGGTTATGTACGTAAACATTTTAGACATTAAAAGGTAACTTTGTTGGATTCTTTAATGAAAATATAGTTTTGAGGGTTTCGGACGTGCAATTTATTGATAAATAGGTGATAAGAAATTAGAATCAAGGTTGCGTAATGATGAAGCATAAAATGGTTGCTGAAATTAGGTATTAAAGTATGGAAAGACGTAGGTGAGAAGCAAGGTGCAGAATATATACTATTTTTATTATTATTATTATTGTGTGTGTGTGTGTGTGTGTGTTATTATTATTGTGTGTGTGTGTGTTATTATTATTATTATTGTGTGTGTGTGTGTGTGTGTGTGTGTGTGTGTATTATTATTATTTATTATTATTATTTTACTTGTATATTTGCTGAGTATGATAGAGTGTGGTTGTCGCAGTAAAAGTGTGTAATATATATTAGGTTAGGGTTTTAATTGTAGTAGTTATTGTGTGTGTGTGTGTGTGTGTGTGTGTGTGTGTGTGTGTGTGTTATTATTATTATTATTATTATTATTATTATTATTATTTTTATTTTTATTACTGTACATATTTAAAAATTATATATGTTAACCTGGTCCTATTCTGTTTTAAGGGCCTGGTGCAGACCGGTTGAAAACCTGGTGCGGACCTGTTGTGGATCCGGTGCAAAGCTGGTGTGTGGATCCAGTGCTATTGGTGGAGGCAAGTGGAACGGCTCCGGAGTTATTGGTGGAGCCCCGGTGGTGTTAATAACAAAAAAGAAGTAGCGGAGGGTGCCGATATAGCACTCCCTATAGTAAAAGAAGTAGCGGAGGGTGCCGATATAGCACTCCCTATAGTAAAAGAAGTAGCGGAGGGTGCCGGTATAGCACTCCCTATAGTAAAAGAAGTAGTGGAGGGTGCCGGTATAGCACTCCCTATAATACCGAAGAATCTGAGGGTGCCTTGTAGCACTCACTACCATCCTGAAAATCGTAGTCTGGAGTGAGGTGTGGAACACCGTCATTGAAGTCACCGGCGTTTATGGTCTGAGTTGGAGATCTGCGGATCCAACACGTAAAGTTACGTAATAAACAAATTCCTTAATTACTTGTATTCTATTTATTTCAAGAAACATTGACTTGTATACAGTGATAAACATTAACGTGAATTTATAATTGTGTAAATATATAATGATAATATTTTTGGGGATTTATATATATGTAGGTTTAATTTATTTAGCTAGGTTAGTGAGGATATATAGGTGTCTCGATACTTTTTTGGTATTATATTAATGAAAAATCTTATCTTGTGTTTTTCTCTCGACCTTCCCCACTAGAGACGTGAACCCTTTGCTTTGGCTCCGTATACCCTCCGTCAGCACGTTGTGGTGGGCCGGCAACATATTTTGGTGGCTCGTTCGGCGTCTTCAAGTGGTGGGTTCGGTATACCAGGTATAGTGAGAGAGCATAGGTGTGGAATCTACAAAAACTGTAAGTAGAAAAAAAAAAATTTTTTTCGTTGAGTTGCCAAAATTTTTTTTTGTTGAATTTTTTTTTTTTTTTTTTTTTCTCTCCATCTCTCAAAGGCAATATTCTTTTAGGAACTATTATATATAGATATTTTTGTTGTGCTCCTGATTTCGAAATTTTCGTGGAGTTGTATATTTTCGGAGCTCATATATTTCAAAAAAAGTTTTCGTTGAGCTTATATTTTCCGGAGCTCTTATATTTCAAAATTTTTGTGAGCAGTGTACAATTTTACGGAGCTCTTACATTGAAGTTTTTGTGTGGAGCTCGTACATTTGAAATTTTTGTGTGGAGCTTTTGAATTTTGAAATTTTTGTGTGGAGCTTTTGAATTTTGAAATTTTTGTGTGGAGCTTTTGAATTTTGAAATTTTTGTGTGGAGCTTTTGAATTTTGAAATTTTTGTGTGGAGCTCTTGAATTTTGAAATTTTTGTGTGGAGCTCTTGAAGTTTGAATTTTGGGGTGGAGCTTTCGGGTTTCGTGTGAAATTCTTGAATTTTTTTTTCTTTGTGAATTTTTTTTTTGAAATTTTGGTTTTTGGGTTAAAAATCATTGGATTTCTTTTGCAATTCGTGAATTGTTTTGAAATTTCGTGTAGAGCTGCTGAATTTCTTTGAAATTCTTTTTGAAATTCGAATTTTTTTTTTTTGGTGTTTTTGTTTAGAAATCTTGGGTTTCTTTTACAATTCGTGAATTGTTTTGAAATTTCGTGTTGAGCTACTGAATTTCTTTGAAATTCTTTTTGAAATTCGAATTTTTATTTATTTATTTATTTATTTATTTTTTTTTACACTTGATTTTAAGGTACCCACATACATAGTGGTACCCAACTTTGAAATTCTTTTTGAAATTCGAATTTTTTTTTGGTGTTTTGGTTTGAAAATCATAGGATTTCTTTTGCAATTCGTGAATTGTTTTGAAATTTCGTGTAGAGCTGCTGAATTTCTTTGAAATTCTTTTTGAAATTCGAATTTTTTTTTGGTGTTTTGGTTTGAAAATCATAGGATTTCTTTTGCAATTCGTGAATTGTTTTGAAATTTCGTGTAGAGCTGCTGAATTTCTTTGAAATTCTTTTTGAAATTCGAATTTTTTTTTTGGTGTTTTGGTTTGGAAATCATTGGATTTCTTTTACAGTTCTTGAATTGTTTTGAAGTTTTGTTGAGTTATTGAATTTCTTTGAAATTCTTTTTGAAATTCGAATTTTTATTTATTTATTTATTTATTTATTTATTTTACACTTGATTTTAAGGTACCCACATACACAGTGGTACCTAACTGATTATTTATTTTGATATTTTTCGTACATTTGAAAAAAAAAAATTTTTTTGCTGGAAAGGATGTGGGAGTGGTGTATATATTCGTTTGTGGTACACACATACAGTGGTACCCAATTGATTTGTGCTATTATACATTTTCGAATTTACATTTTGGGTGTGGTGAGTGATAGAAATTTTTTTTTTGATAGAATTTTTTTTTTTTTTTTTTTTTTTCGTGTTCTCGCGTGTAAATTGATATAGTAAAGAAGCAGTATGGCGGGTACCGACGAAGGTAAAGATGATGGAGGTGCCAAAGGAGGATTAAGAGCAATGGCCTTACTAAATGAACTGCAACAAGTGTTAGTAACCGAGGCAGAGGATTTAGATTTAGGTAATGTGACAGCAGTATTGGATAGTTGTTCACAAGCTCTAAAAACAAAGATAGGAAACCCTAGTACAGAGCAACCGGTAGAGGTGAATAATAGTACGGTACAGCAGCAGGGTGACAAAAGAAAGGATAAGTCAAATGTAGAACATTCCGTGAGAATGAAGGAGATAGGTAAGACAAAACCAAAAGTGCAGTATGCACTGAGGTATAGAGAAGAGGATTATGAGGAGAACGATGATGACATCTTTGATAATAGAAGTGAAACTGAAAGTGAAGGTGGTGGAAAAAAGAAGAGAAAGAGGAACAAAAGAAAAAAACATGTAAGAAAGTATACAGTAGATGACAGTTCGGTGACAGAAGTAGAGTCAGAAGGTGACAGTGAGTTGGATAAAGGTGGTAAGTTGTGGTTAAAGAGGTTGGTGGAATTAGAAAAATCGGGTATGGAACCCAATATGGCAGTTAACAGGGTGCTCATCATTTTGGCCGGTGAATTATTGGAGGTGATGCGTACGTACAGTAGAGCTAACACAAAAGCGGTAAAACCTTTAAAGTACGGACGAGACAAGGTACAGACCTTTGATGCCTTCATCGAAGACTTTGAGAGGTACGCGAAAGAACAGCTTGGAAGGGACAAACAGCGGTGGGCTGTTGAATTGAGGAGCTTTTTGGAGGGCGGTCCCCTAAGAACATACTACAGTATATACAGAGCGAAAGTGAAGTATGTAACCCTTGTATCAAGGCTGCGTAGCTGGTGTAAAGAGGAGAAAGATAGTGAGGTGATGGATCTTCAGAAGGAATTCTGGAAGATGGAGATTAGGAAAAATGAAAAGATCGCCGAGTTTGCTCTGCGCATGCAGACAACATATGAGGCAGCAACAGAAGAAGATCAGAGGGATACTGGGATCCTAAAGAAGCAGTTCGTGAACTGCCTGCCTAAAAAAGTGGCTAGAAGGTTTAAGTTACGGATGGGGAGTGAGAAGGAGAGTATGAAGGTACGTTGGAAGGATATGGTGAGTTGGGCCCAAGAGGAAGATGAACTAGAAGATCAATCGGAACCAGAAGCTGAAGCTATTCCTATATGGGCAGCCATTCAACAAGAAGGCAACCAGAGGAGGACATATGCGGACCAGGTCCGTTATGGGAGACCGCACCGCAACGGAACGACGCACCAAAGGAGTATAGTAGAAGGAGTAGTAGGTCATACAGTGGACAAAGAATAAGGTGCCATCATTGTGACAAGGTAGGCACGTGAAGAGAGATTGTTGGAGGTTCAGAGGGTGGTGCCTAGGATGTGGCAGTAATGAGCATAAGCTTATGGATTGTGGAGCAAGGATGGGGTACGGGTTTCAGCGTCGAAATGACAATAGGGAACAAGATCAAGGCGCTTCAAGAGAGGTGGAAAAAAGATGTTTTCTTTGTAGTGAAGTCGGACATTGGCGTGAGGCATGTCCTATGAAGGAGAAAGTGGAAGACTTCATAAGAAAGAATAAACAACCAGGTTCGGGAAACGAACCTGCTCCGCCAGTGCCCGGGACGTGTCGGAGCCAACCCCCAGTATAATGTGTCCACAAAGTATCCCGGTTAGTCAAGGTGGGTGGGTGCCGAATCCTGAGGCAAGAGAGTTTGTGATGAGTCAAGATGAAGGAGTACTTGGTCCATTGCCTCAGCGGATACAAAAGGTACGAAGTATGGTTACAACAGACATAACAACAGGAGTGTATCATACTACAGGTAATATGCAGGTCACGGGTCCTGAAAGTTTAAAAATGGCACCGTTGTTGAAGGTGATGATAAAACTTGATGGTGTGGAGATGATTTCGACAGTGGATTCAGGAGCCCAATATTGTTTGATCGGGGAAAGTGAACTTTCAAGGATCTCAAATCCGGTAGTATTGAATAAGGTGATGAGGTTGAGAGGTGTGGGTGACCCACAGCTTTGTTTAGATTCGCATCGCACCGCAACGTTGAGAATCACTATTGATGAAATCAGCTATGGTCAGTCGGATTTCATAGTGGTTAAAAAGTTGAAGGAGGGTGTGATACTGGGGATGCCGTTTTTGGTTAAGAATAATATTAAGCTTAATACTGTAGACGGATCATTTAAGAGGTATGGTGACCATGGTGTCAAAGAGCAGGTGTTTTTGATGGATGGATTAAAAGACTGTATAAGGGTGGTAACCTCGGTGCCTGTGTATATGGTAGAAGAAACAGTACTTAAGAAGGATGATTGGGAGGCAGTTAAGGTAGAATGGAGATCTAAACAGATAAAACCAAGGAATCATGATGGAGGGTACAGTACAAAGCCAGAAGAGTTGTTACTAGAAGGTGTAGAAGGTGGTAAAAAAGGTTACAACAAAAGATTTAAAATCATACCAGGGTTGGTGAAGTGGGTAGAGAAAGGAGGTACAGTATTGTTAAAGAAGTTAACACCGGGTCAGTTAAAATTAGGTAAAGGTGAGCAAGTAGGTACAGCACATTTAGTAGTAGATGAAGACAGGTTGAGAAGTTATGAAACCAGTGTGTGTACTGTAAACACCACAGTGCAAGAGTTGTCGGGTCCATCTAGTAATGAACAGGAGTGGACGAAGGAGAAATTAAAGACCGAGATAAAATTTATGGAAGAACTGTCACCAGAACAGATTGAGCAGATTTTAGAGGTACTGTGGAGACAACGCAAAGTATTTAGTAGAAGTGACGTGGATGTCAGTGAGACATCAATGACACCGTATAGGATCAAACTTCACGATTATACCCCTATATATCAACGGGCCAGGAGGTTTGATCAGAGAACAAATGAAGAAATTGAACATCAGGTAAAGGAGTTGTGTTTACGAGATATAGTGGAGCCGTGTGCTGCAGAGTGGAGCTCACCGGTAGTGCCGATACGAAAGAAAGATGGGACACTCAGACTGTGTGTCGACTACAGGAGGCTTAACAAGGTGACAGAGGCGGATAGGTTCCCCATGGCGAACATCACAGAAACGGTTTTTGGTTGTCACGGTGCTCAGTATTTTACAAGTTTGGATTTAGTAAAAGGTTACTACCAGATGAACTTGGAGGAGGGTAGTAGAAATTTTACAGCTTTTTCGACTGTCAGTGGGCAGTACCGTTTTAAAAGGTTAAGCTTTGGCTTGAAAAACGGACCTGCGGCATTCCAACGGGAAATGCAGAGAATACTTTCGGGGTTCAGTAAAGATAGAGTGGTGGTATATGTTGACGATGTATTATTGATTTCAGGAGAGTTTAAGGAACATCTGGTATTAATAGAGCAGGTACTGCAGCGGTTTTGTGAAACCAACGTGAAGGTGAAAGTTAGTAAGTGTAATTGGGTGCAAAAAGAGGTACAGTTTTTGGGCCATATTATTGGTCGTACAGGTATCAGAAAGCTTCCGGAGTTTATGTCCCAAATTGACAAACTAGAAAAACCAAGTAACATCGGAGAATTGAGGAGATACTTAGGTATGATAAACTTTCAGCGGAAGTTTATAAGAAATTGTTCAGAGGTAGCGGCACCTCTTAGTGCATTAACTGGTGGTAAAAGGAAGGATCCGATAGAGTGGACGGATGAGAGAACAAAGGCGTTTATGGATTTAAAAGAAAGAATGAAGGAATCGGTGGAGTTGGCGTTTCCGAATTTTTCACCAGAGGCCAAACAGTTAGAGTTATTTGTGGACGCCAGTGGATTTGGTATGGGAGCTGGGCTGTGCCAGGAACAAGGAGGTGAGAGAAGGGTGATTGCTTTTAATTCACATTCATTCAATTCTTGTGAGAGGAGAGCCTCAACTATCGAAAGAGAACTTCTTGCAATCAGGTGGGGAGTGAAAAGTTTTAGATCATTTTTGTTAGGTCAAAATTTTATTTTATATACCGACCACCGACCTTTGGTATATTTACATACTATGAAATTGATTGATAGCAAGCTGGCACGGGTATTAGACGATTTAAGTGAGTACAGTTTTGAGGTGCGGTATTACCCGGGTAAAGATAACATTTTTGCGGACACTTGGTCCAGGTGCCATAGGAGTGAAGATCAGGATGAGGAACCAGCCGATCCATGTGCCCTTCCTGGAGGGTTAACCATTATGAAATTAGTTCCCGGTGGAGCGGACTCCTTATTTATTAGTTTAAAGGCTGTGTTGGAGGATGTGCAGGTACAGGGTACCGTACAAAATCACAAAGTGTTAAGAGAGACATTGATGGATACACTCATAGAAGAACGGAAGTTGTATGGTGTAGAGAAGAAACAGAAGTCGTTGAAGTATTTGAAGGCATTGAGAATGCCTGGTAGAGAACCGGTACCAGAAGTGTTGTTAGTGGCAAGTGACATGTTTAAGGTGAAGATCTGGTTGCATCATGGTACATGTTGCTCGGTGGTGTACCTGGGTCCCAAAGTGGGAAAGAAAGAAAATCTTAAAAGTGTACACATACAGGTGCTTGGTGGTACACATTTTAACCCTTTAAGAAACGACGGAACGTTTAACAGTAATAATAGAAATATCATGGTTGATGAACTCCCATCTCAGGAAGAGTTACAGCAGGAGGAAGAGGAAGTAGAGGATTCCGAAAATGAGTTAAGTGAGGATCCTGGAAACAATTTGGTGCATTATGGTACAGATGAAGGTCTGGACATAAACTTGATGATGCGGGAGAGGTGTCATATATCACGGTTAAGTTGTAACCATGTATTGGGAGGTGTAGCTTGGCAGGAGGTTTGTATTGGTGTGGTACGCAAGTGTGCGTTTTTAGATACAGGTGCAGTTATAAGTCTGATACAAGAAGGTGTAGTTCAAGACCTAGAGAATTTCGGGCATATTCGAAGGAAATGGTCAATAAATTTGACACTTAATGGAGTCACTACAGGTATTGTGGAGTGTAACATGGCTGTAGAAATTGAAATTAGTACTTTATATCGGCGGGTGGTGTTACCATTGGCTGTGGTACAGAACGGGTACATTCCAGCATGTATGCTGTTAGGTATGAACTATTTGAAGGAAGTAGAGGCGGAACTGGACTTTGGTGAAGGGATAATTTGTCACGGTGATGATGCAGATGATGTAAGTGATACATTTCTGACAACAGTAGGAGTGTATAACATAATGGTACAGAGTGGAGGTGAAAGTAATATAATATCGGTTCATGACATCACTAGGCTGCAAGAAAGATCAGAGGTAGTAAGGACACTGAGACAAAAGGTGAGAAGAAAGCAGTTAATAACGAAAGGAGATGTGCTGCTTAAAGAATTTTATCGGTATAGAGACGATTTTCGTATGAACGGGTCCATTTTGGTGAAGAGGATGGGAACAAAGTATTATAGTGCAGTCATTGGGTTCCAACAGTTGGTTAGTGTGTGTGTGGTAACACATAGGAACATGGCGCACGTTGGAAGGGACAAGTTGATGGAATTGGTGTCCAAATATGTGTGGCACCCGAGAATGTCATCAGTGGTGCAAGAGGTTTGTAGAACGTGCCCAAAGTGTCAGTTAAACAAAATCGACCACCAAGTAGTATTCCCACCTATGTGGAAGATAGAGGTCAGGAACCCGTTTGAGTTAGTAGCAGTGGATGTGATGGCGATGCCAAAGACAAGAAGAGGTAACGTGGCTTGCTTGGTCGCAGTGGACCATTGTAGTAAGTGGGCAGCGGTGAAACCGTTGAAGGATAAGTCGGCAGGAAGTGTGGCCGACGCTTTCGAATTCCAGATGTTACCAGCGTTTGTGCGGCCACCTTATAAAGTGTTAACGGATAACGGGGTGGAGTTTAGAAGTGGTAGGTTTGAGAAAATGCTTCAAGAGTATGGAATAGAACACATTTACAGCAGCCCATATAAGCCAGCGAGTAACGGGGCCGTGGAGCGTGCAAATAGGACTTTTGCTGAATTCCTGAGAAGTATCATGGAAAAAAACATTGATTGGGACAGTTGTCTGCCAAGAGCGGTGCTGGTGTATAACAATACAAAGCATGCAGAGCTTGGAGTGTCCCCAGTGGAAAAATTGATGGTGGAGAAGCATGAGAAGGGTAAAGTGGTACCGATTCCGAGAGATCAGCAGGAGAAGTGGCGTGAAGGACACCCAAATTGGTTACCGTACGCGGTAGGGGTGAGGGTGAAAAGAAAAATTGTTACAGTGGATAGGAGTCTGAACAGAAAACTGAGTGAGAAGTATGAGGGTCCGTTTACAATAACTAAGGTTATTTCAGGAGGTATGTCGTATGACATTAAGGGTAAAACTAAAACGGCAAGAGCACATTACTCTCATTTGAAGGTTTGGGCGGATCCCCCAGAGTATTTGAGACAATACTTCAAGTGTGAAGAGGTGGATTGGGATCCGAAAGAACATCAGTTAGAGGTGGAAGAAGTGGAAGAGGTACCAGAAATGACAATGGAGTATGTACCACGGTATAGGCGAACATCACCAGAGTTAGAACTTCCAAAGAAGCAAGGGTCGAAAATTAAAGAAGCTTGGCGTTTGTTAAAACAGATGGCAATGAAAGAAGGAGGTGGCAAAAAGAGTGTATCGGTGCAGACAGAGGAACTTGTGGGTGAGACTAAAGGAACCCAAACGGAAGATTACGGTACGGTGCTTTCACCCATCGATGCTAGTGAGTATCGTGACTGGTTCGATGAAGAGGAGGTGGATGGTGGTGTGGAAAGCGATTATGATATTAGCAGATTTGAAAAATCACTAAGGTTTCCGGAAAATAGCTATTCGTTGGGAGTCCATATTAGTGACAAGAGTGGTGACGAAGTAGACTTCATTATGGAGCAGGAAGTGGAACCAACTATGAATCAGGAGGTGGACTCTAATAAAGGTCAAGAGGTGGACTCTGTCATACAGCAAGAAGTAGAGGAACCAGTGGTGGAGCAGGTAGAAGGTGTAGAAGAGGTCAATATCATGGTGACCAGTCCGGATGGTTCCGAATATAGACCACGGTCTATATATGATGAGTTATTGGAAGTGGGTGAGGTACCTGATGCAATGATGATAGGTACTGGACGTGAGGAGCAAGAAAAGAGTTTATCGGATTCAGATGTATATACAGTACCAATGACCAGGTCGAGAGGACCTGTGCCAGAACAGCCGAATGTGATGAGGAGGGTCATTGAATACGAAAGGAGAACTGAGGCACGAAGAAGGGCATCTACTGGACAAATGAAGTGAGGTTCAGTGTTTATTTGATGGTATTGGTTGTTGATTTTCTTTTTCTTTTGAAGATTGTGTTACAATCTTGGAGGGGGAGTTGTATGACAGTTGGTTCGTATGCCAGATTGATTCTTAAACCAACTAAATTCTTAAATGCAAATTAAAATACGAAGGATTTCGTGAGCGGAAAAGATATTTTATTCTTGGATGGTTTTGTGAGCAACAAGTCTTTAAAAGTTCAAGTGCTTCTTAAATTGGATTTTGTTATAAAAGTTTTCAGCGTTAAAGTAATTGGTAACGAAAAGTATATTGTTATCAGGAAGTGTTATTGTTGCTGTGAAGAGGTTCAGTGGTAACCATCTAAGAAGTTTCGTGTCCCGTGAAATCGGGTAAGATAACTTAAATTATGTATATTTAATTATAGTTCGTGAATAATGGATTTTTTTATAGCGATAAAAATTATTACTTAAAACCTAAAGATTTAACGCAGATAGGAGTACAATTTAAACAATGAATTAAAATGTTAGCTAAAATAGTGAATATTTGGAATAGCGGAAAGCACTATTTATTAGAAGTTGGTTAGAGTTGATAGTGAAAACATAATTTGGAATCAAATATTAAAGTGTCAATTTGGAATAAGGAAATAGAGTAGCTTTCGATAATGTGTTTAGGATCGTTAAGAGAAGTGTAAAGGTTGAAATTTATTATGGAGAATTTTATAGGAAATGTAAGTTAGGTTGCGTTCAGTTCGGAAAGTGAAATGTTTAGGTGTGAGGAAAGTTAATTTGAGTAGGTGCGATATTGGTATTATGGATATAGGTTAGGTTGTGTTAACGCAATCTGGTAGTAAAATATGGTGTCTTCATAAACGTAAAATTTGTCGTAAAACAGGTTGATATGATTTTTGGGGTATTTTGGGTAAAGTAAACTGATATAATATGTGGGTCAGTTGAGTTAGGTTATGTACGTAAACATTTTAGACATTAAAAGGTAACTTTGTTGGATTCTTTAATGAAAATATAGTTTTGAGGGTTTCGGACGTGCAATTTATTGATAAATAGGTGATAAGAAATTAGAATCAAGGTTGCGTAATGATGAAGCATAAAATGGTTGCTGAAATTAGGTATTAAAGTATGGAAAGACGTAGGTGAGAAGCAAGGTGTATAATGGGTACACGGATCTGGTGTGTGTGTGTGTGTGTGTGTGTGTGTGTGTGTGTGTGTGTGTGTGTGTGTGTGTGTGTTTTACTTGTATATTTGCTAGTATGATAGAGTGTGTGGTTGTCGCAGTAAAAGTGTGTAATATATATTAGGTTAGGGTTTTAATTAATAGTAATTATTATTATTATTGTGTGTGTGTGTGTGTGTGTTATTATTTATTATTAGTATTATTATTGTTATTAATAATAGTAATATATGTATGCTCTTCTGTAATAGTATATTTGTGTTGAGAAAAATGTGTTTTACTGAGGGTATTTATTACTGTGTGTGTTTGTGTGTTATGTATTATTTTGTGTGTGTGTGTATGTATTGTGTTATTGTGTGTGTGTGTGTGTGTGTGTGTATGTGTGTTTATGTGTATGTATTTTTATTTTTATTACTGTACATATTTAAAAATATATATATGTTAACCTGGTCCTATTCTGTTTTAAGGGCCTGGGGCAGAGACCTGGTGCAGACCGGTTGCAAACCTGTTGTGGATCCGGTGCAAAGCTGGTGTGTGGATCCAGTGCTATTGGTGGAGGCAAGTGGAACGGCTCCGGAGTTATTGGTGGAGTCGGTAATAACAAAAAGTAGCGGAGGGTGCCGATATAGCACTCCCTATAGCAAAAGAAGTAGCGGAGGGTGCCGATATAGCACTCCCTATAGTAAAAGAAGTAGCGGAGGGTGCCGATATAGCACTCCCTATAGTAAAAGAAGTAGCGGAGTGCCGGTATAGCACTCCCTATAATACCGAAGAATCTGAGGGTGCCTTGTAGCACTCACTACCATCCTGAAAATCGTAGTCTGGAGTGAGGTGTGGAACACCGTCATTGAAGTCACCGGCGTTTATGGTCTGAGTTGGAGATCTGCGGATCCAACACGTAAAGTTACGTAATAAACAAATTCCTTAATTACTTGTATTCTATTTATTTCAAGAAACATTGACTTGTATACAGTGATAAACATTAACGTGAATTTATAATTGTGTAAATATATAATGATAATATTTTTTGGGGATTTATATATATGTAGGTTTAATTTATTTAGCTAGGTTAGTGAGGATATATAGGTGTCTCGATACTTTTTTGGTATTATATTAATGAAAAATCTTATCTTGTGTTTTTCTCTCGACCTTCCCCACTAGAGACGTAAACCCTTTGCTTTGGCTCTATTATACCCTCCGTGAGCATTTTTGGGGGGGCAACAAAATATATATATATATATATATATATATATATATATATATATATATATATATATATATATATATATATATATATATATATATATATATATATATATATATATATATAAATTGTATCTAGGTTTTATGGATTTGCAACAGGCGTATGATAGGGTTAATAGGGAAGCTCTATGGCAGGTGTTAGTGATATATGGTGTTGGTGGTAGGCTTCTGAATGGAATCAAAAGTATGTATGACGATAGTGAAGCGTGTGTAAGAATAAATGGTGTCAAAGGTGATTGGTTTAGTATTAATAGCGGAGTGAGGCAGGGTTGTGTTATGTCTCCTTGGTTATTCAATTTGTATATGGATGGGGTTATGAAAGAATTCGAGGTGGGGATGGCAGGAAATGGTGTTAGAATGATGGAGAATGGAGATGAGTGGAGGGTGCCCTACCTATTATATGCGGATGATTTGGTTTTGTGCGGCGAATCTGAAGAGAGTTTGAGAGGATTGGTAGAGAGATTTGGCAGGGTGTGTAAAAGGAGGGGTTTGAAAGTAAACGTAGATAAAGTAGGTTATGGTTGTGAGTGAGGACAGTCCACAGTGTGAAGTTATGTTAGATGGTGAGCAGCTGAAACAAGTGTCTGAGTTTAAATATTTAGGGTATGTGTTGGATGAGAAGGGAACGGATGATGCAGAGTGTAGTAGGAAAGTTGTGAATGACAGGAAGGTTGCTGGTGCAATTAAATCGTTGGTGAATGTAAAGGGACTAAGTCTTGAGTGCGCTAGGGTCTTACATGAGGGTATGTTGTTACCTGTGTTATTGTATAGTAGTGAGACTATGGTCTGGAATAAGAAGTATAGATCTAAAGTTCAATGTGTTCAGATGGACAATCTTAGGGGCATGCTAGGTGTGAGAAGAATTGATAAAATGAGGAATGAACGTATTAGAGAGTTGTGTGGTGTGAAGAAAGGGGTAAATGAGAGAATAAATGAAAGTATGTTGAGATGGTTTGGTAATGTGGAAAGGATGAATGATAGTCGGTTGTTTAAGCGGATGTATAGTGGCGAGTGTGCTGGGAACCGACCGGCTGGGAGACCGAAGAAAAAGTGGATTGAGTCGGTGAACGAATGTCTGAAGGAGAGAAATGTGAGTTTGGCAGAGGCCAGAATAAAGGTGCATAATAGGAGTGAATGGCGGGGTTTTGTATGGGGGCATGGTTGTGGCCCACCTGGTAGGGATGCACCTTTTCGTTGTCATATTTTCCATAGAAGTGAGGGTCCATCACGCGGTCCCGTGAAGCTCTAGAATGGATTTTCTGCGACGGGTTCTCACTAATTAATGGTACAGAGGGCAGTAAGGCTGGGATTTCCTTTCGACTTTTGTCATATTCTTCTACTGCTTTTCCTTTCCGATGCATGACACGCACCTTACCCCCAGTCTTGGGGGAAAAAGGTAGATAAAGAAAGAAAGAAAGAAGATATATATATATATATATATATATATATATATATATATATATATATATATATATATATATATATATATATATATATATATATATATATATATATATATATATATATATATATATATATATAAATATATATATATATATATATATATATATATATATATATATATATGTTATTTATTTATATTAGTTGTTATATATATATATATATATATATATATATATATATATATATATATATATATATATATATATATATATATATATATATATATATATATATATATATATATATATATATATATATATATATATATATTATTTATTTACACATAGCATCATTTCCTGCATGGTTGCAAGGTAATTTTGGTGGTGATAATTATTTACAACTATCACCACCATTCACGAAAAGAGCATTATGGTAGAAGGGGGTTTTCAGCCCCTTGCCACCAGAGGAAGATAATAATCTTCATATGACTCGACTGTTTCCAGAAATCAGCTTCACCTGCTACAAATTAATATTTTAAATTTCTTCTCTTTTATTATATTTTATATTTAATATTCCAAAACTATCAAAAGAAATAAAGTTGAAAATTTTGTAGCTCCTCCAACCTA
>JABUQX010004360.1:20000-22500 GCA_015478945.1 Trachelipus rathkii | reverse complement strand
TAAGTATTCCTGCACCTCCCCTATCATTGTCACCTCTTTCTATAGAGGTTAACGGCGATTTATATTCGGACGGTTGAAAGAAGTCACGATGACATAGTCGAAGTTCCTGTAAACATATACACTTTGGTGTACATATGTTTATTAGTTGAACAAGTTCTTCGAAATTAGAGTGGTAGCCACGACAATTCCATTGAAGGAAAGTGGCCATGCTGAGTTGTTATAAATATTATGATGATGGTCTTTTAGAGACAATTGTCTCTATGTGACTAGGGGTAGTGTTGGAGGTGGGTTCGGATGGAGAGGAAAGGTTGAGACGTGGATCTCGGCGAGGAGGGGCAACATATCCTGGAGGTAAAGAGTAGTCATACAACAGAGATTTGGTTATATAACTGCTTTTGGAGATAGCTTTCAGATGTATTTGATGAAGGAGCTTCACCATGAATGCGAGATAAGTTGAGTTCAACTAAGTCCAACTTATTATGTGGGTTTGGTTGGTCAATGGAAGAGCAACCAAAATGCTCATGTTTATTAATGAGAGTGGTATCAGTATCTGCCAAGCAAGCAGATTCAGAAATGTGTAAGGGATATGGAGTTGTTTCCATGGAAATGGGGAAGGAAGGTGTCACCGGAAGGGTGTCGTCTTTTTGAGAATGTGTTGGGGTTGCGATATTGGGTTTCCAATGTAAGTTCGATAGTTGGCAAGGTCAGTACAGAAGATTTTACGCAGTAATTTCATGCGAGTGTTTTGGGTGGACAATTTGATTGGAAAAATAGGGACCTAGTTTCTTTCAGCCGCCTCCAACAGACCCAGAACATAGAGCGTTCGCGACGTTTACGTTAGTTTTCCATTCATCACTTTCTCAGAGGTACGGGAAGCATTAGAAAGAGGAGTAAGGTCATCACACATCAAGAAAGCGTCATTTGGGAGCTGTTATCCATTTCATCTGCTAGGGTATAGAATCCCTTAGGGAGTGCTGAGATAGGAAATTCGGAAGAAGGGTTATAGGAAGATTCAGAAGAGCTAGAATTATCCTGCAGACTATTAGAAGGTTGGTTGGTGGGTTGTTCAATAGCTGTGATTGAGTACAATCTGTTGAAGCCATTGCCTTTGTCTCTGGAGTAGATTTATGGCGAGGTCTCTTCTGAGTTGCATTTTTTACGTCTGGGGTTACTGTGTTTTTGTTTAAAAACTCGGATGCTCTGTATTTTAACGAATAATCTTTAGCTTGGCGACTATTCTTTCTGTGATTTTAGAAACCTTTTTTTTTTCCAGGAATTTGGTAATAGTGGGAGGCAATTAAGGGACAAAGAGACAGTCCTCTTGCATAAGTTTGGTGAACCTATTTGGTAGGTATGGGACAGTGTGTCTTGGGACTCTTGGCAGGAAATGTTTTCCAAATTTTGTGCTGGATGAACCATCTTAGTTTCATTGCTGGTTTGTTGAGAGCTATTACTCAGGATAGAGTTGTTGATGGCTTTTTGGACGGGAGATTGAATCAGGGGCTGCTTTTGTACTACTGCAACAGTTGTTATATGAAGTAGCCATTATGGATGCTGCTGAAAGAATGGAGCTTATTTGGCCAAACTGCCGCTGTGGAAGAGGAGGTTGGAGGCAGACAACTTTCCAATGTTAGAAGTGCTTCAGCGGGATGGAAGTGAAAGCAACAACGCCCTGTCATCTTCTCTGCAGGCAGAATTCTGCAGACATTTGAATACCCTACATAACTCTTTCAAAGGTTACTTTGCCTCGGATTATCTTTAAGTTGAAACATGGATTCGTAACCCTTTTCTAGCCGACATAGACAGTATCAGTGATGAAGACATTGTCAAAGATGACCTCATTGACCCCGAGGAAAAAGGAAATGTTGCGAAATGAAGTCTTGGAAACTTCTGGTGTGCTTTGCACAAGCCTACTCTCGCTTGGTAAAGCGAGCTATGAGTGCTATGGTTTCCTTTTGCTATCACACATACCTTTGTGATTCAGTTTTCATCACTTGTTTTCAATCAAAATGAAAAGTCAAAATAGATCGAATGTCAAAGATGACATGCGTGTCATCTTATCAAAGACCACTCCACAGTTCCATATTCTTATTCAAGGCAAACAAGAACCACCTTCTCATTGAAATAAAGTAGATAACGAGAATAGTAGTAGTAGTAGTATGCACAAGAGGATTGCATATCATGGTTATAATTAGTGGTCATTACTTTTTGCAAAAAAAAATATTTCTTCTTTCATTGCTTACTTTAAAATTCAATATTACTTTTCAGTATGTCACATATGTATGAGACAATCAAATATCAATAAGTAGAGTACATTATACACATTTCATGCAAAGTTTTGTTTATGAGAATATTTCCGGAGACGTTCCATAGCTTTCATCAGATTCTCAAATGGGTCAATGACTCAAAAAAGATTATGAACCACTGCTTTACAGGCAGAGAAACAATAAGGCGATTATTTACTTTCAAAAAGTTATTTTAATATTTATAGTAGTAAGCT
>JABUQX010004360.1:10000-15000 GCA_015478945.1 Trachelipus rathkii | reverse complement strand
ACGAGAGCAGCTACACAAGCAGTTGTCACGGCGATGGCAAGGGTTTCAGCTGAATAGATTAAAGGACCTCCAAGAGATGCACCAACTACAGGACCTGAAATAAGAAATAGTCCTAAAATAAAAACAAAAAACAAGAATGAAAATCATATAAAATAAGTAACACGATTGGTGGGGTTTTGCTAGGCTTTTTCACTTATCAGTGCGACATTTTAGAGAACAGCCCATCAAAATGTACGGAATTATGTTCTGACTAGGCTAGCAGAAACATCATACACCAAGCGGTTGTTAAAAACCCACATAGTATTAGCCGAGCGTTTTCTGAATCTTATAACTGTAATCGACCTGCAAATTTTAAAATGTTTATAAAAAGGACGAAAGTTCACAACCAAATTTCTATAAGCAACATAATGAACTGAACTTCCATTATCAAAGTAATCTAATTCCTCTCATTTTTTATTATTTGCCCGCCTTGTTTACTAATCTACACAATTTACATAGGTGAATTAAAATTGTTTACAAACTCTTTGGCAACCGTAAATTAAATATAAAATCATGCAGGAAATATAAAGAAATTTATTATCTATAAACAGCTCAACAAGACAAAGGCCTCATTACTATTTTTACAAGATAAGATAATCATACAGCAAAGACAATCTAAATGAATACAAAATAAGGCAGGGCAATATATATATATATATATATATAACAAATTATATATGTATATATATATATATATATATCTTTATATATATACTATATCATATATAATATATTATATATATATATAATACACCCTCACATATACTATATATACCTCATACCTCACTATACCTACCCTTATATAATAATATATATATATATATCCATATATAATATAGTAATCCACAATACAGATAAGATGATAGGAAAAATATATATATCTTCAATACTTTTTTTTTTAATTCTGTATTAAAAACTCAGTCCAATTTACATTGTATCTTCTAGCTAATAAGTTCTTTTAAAGCAAATGTAATCAGAAGTTCTATTGTGACAATTTAAAATACAATTTTAATAAGGAAATGGGGGAGGAATCACTAATTTAAAAAAATGCCAAGGATTATCAAATCAAAACTTACCGAGTAAGTATAAATAACATTATGGTAAAGTCAATCCAACCCAATATTAGAAAGAAAAAAATTCTAAGCGATTTAAGAGTATAAAATTAAAGATAGAAAAAGTCCAAAAATAATGAGTATAAAAATTAAAGATAGAAAAGGTCCAAAAAATATATCAATCTGAATTTTTAAACATTTGGCTGACAACTTGCCAAAAAAAGCGAGTTACACAGCAGAAAGAGTCTAAAGGTAAAGGACACTCATGCATTTAATTTGTTGCAAATAGGTAAGAATTTTTGCTGTTTAAGCCTTTATAACAAAAAAAAAAGTGTCAACATAAAAAGAAATCCTTAATAATTAATTAAATGTGTAAAATGGATGCAATTAACGTTTTAAACAAGGCAGGCAAATAAGTGTTATAAGTTATTATGGTCGAGGAAATATTATGTTTGCTGGTGAAAAGAGTAAAATAAATTTAAAGTTTACAACATTCAGTGAAGTATAAATATTTGATCAATGTTTATTTTAGAGAAATATTAATTAAAAAGGAAGTGTTGCCAAGCAATTTAGTTTAATAAATAAATAAAAGATACTTCCCACACCAATTTTGATTACCTTCCATGACCATAATAACGACTTAAAGAGGAATTAGACTCACCAGTAACACCTTCAGAATAGGCTATCGACACCTCGTTCAGTTCTCTTTGAGGAGGGGGTATGATTCCTATTGGTAGCTCTTTAGCACCTCGCTTAGGGTAAACGTCAGGTCGAGCCCGCCCTTGTGGAACGCGGGGAGCAATAGGAAGATTTTTAGTGATGTAATTGGTCTCTTTGTGTACAACAGGACGCAAAGGAGACTCAATTTCATTGTCTTGTAATGATACTCCGTCGGGAACCGTCACCAGTTCGATCGTTTCTGCATCAAGGAGTTTAAAATTAATGAAATTTTGGCATTTAATCTAGTCACTATCTCGAATTAGAACAATATGTATTGCATCTTAAACCGAAAATGTTTTTAAAATTAATATAACCCAAAGCCCGCCACCAAATTACTTCAATCATGTTAGAATTTCATACCAATCGTTTGTTAAATATTAAACTCTCATCAAGGACTAAAAGAATAAATACTTATTTAAAGAAAAGGAAAACTTTATAAAAATAGATCTGCAAAGAAAGGAAGGATTTTTAATAGGAGCAATTTAACTTTCAGTGATATATATATATATATATATACCGTATATATATATATATATATATATATATATATATATATATATATATATATATATATATATATATATATATATATTATATATATATATATATATATAATATATATATATATTATTATAACTTATATATATAATATTTATATATAATATATATATATATATATTATAATTTATATATTATATAATATATAGATATATATATATATATATAATATAAATATATAATATATATATATAATATGATATTATATATATATATATATATATATCGTTCCTTCCTGGTTAGTTAAATGACACAAGGAATTATAAATAGAGGTAAAAAAGTTCAGCAAATAAATATCAATGTGATGAATTCTGTAATAATAAATAAAAATAGTCGTGAATAAAATATATGAACGATTTTATAGGTTTTCGAAATTCTATGCTGCAAAGACGTAAAAACTATAAAATAGATCTACTAGTCAAATAATTTACTGGAAAATCTTATAATTTCAATATATTTCTACAGTAAATAATAATAATAATAATAATAATAATAATAATAATAATAATAATAATAATAATAATAATAATAATAATAATAATAATAATAATAATAATAATTGCTTTTCGATATACTGATTGCAAAATGCTACCAAGTGGGCATGCCATGTTAATCTACTCCCAACCACCTTACCTAAATAAAAGCAATTAAAATACTTATGCATTTAAAGATAATCGAATCGGAATATTTACTGATGCGCTTTTGTTGGTAAATGAATCGTTAGTCATATATTGCCTTAATGAGCTTCATACTAATTTCCATGAAAGAGAAGAATATCATAAAGTTAATACCAATTTCCCCAAATTTTTAAAGGGCTAAACAAAGCTACCCAAAGGCTACCAAAAGGGGTACCCATAGGATCTGTGCCTAGCTACTCATTTCAGTTAATAACTAACCCTCCTCTCTAGAATCATGAGTCGATGATAGAGGGCGTTTTTGTGGGGTTGAAGGTGCAATTGGTGTTGTTGACTGTTCAGCACATACACATGGGGGACACGTATCTAAAACCTCTTGTTCGGGAGGTTGAGTAGTTTCTGTTAAATGAAATTTGAACCATATGTAATCTATCTATAAATGGATATTATTAAATACTTCCTTCAAATAATTAAAATATGGAGATTGAAAACAGTTCAGTGTATATTTGCCAAGCTAATTTAGAACAAAAGACCGTTCATGAACATCCCAAAAAAGTATTCTTCTTATATAGGAAAAAAGTAAACCTGTAAAATTAGTATAAAAAAAAATGAAAGTGATTCTATATATGTTCACCAAGTTGTTTCAATGACTCACCTGTAGTTGAAATATGATTAGGAGTTGATTTTCAAAAGACTAGGTTCAACATCTGCAAGGAAAAACAATGTCCATGCAATGATACGTAAGTATTAATGCCAAAATGAAAAAAAAATAAGAAAAAACAAAAAGGGCATCAGACATTTAAAATAAATATATATATATATTTTATATATATTATATATATATATATATATATATATATATATTATATATATATATATATATAATATATATATATATATATATATATATATATATACTAATATATAATAATATTATATATATATATATATATATATATATATTTAATTATATATATATATAGATATATATATATAATAGATATATATATATAGATATATATATATATAATTAATATTATTATTATTATTATTATTATTATACAAATTAGAATTAAAAGCTAAGCTTTTAAAACTGTGAGGATGAAAGAAAAGTTTATTTGCTTTTATGGTCTGAATTTATCCTTTAAATATAAAACACAGAAGATCCCAAGTGCAGGTGCAAAATATTTTCACATAAAGATCAAAATATAAAAATATTTACCGTTGGGACACAACTGGTGAAATCCTGAAGATACATTCTGAAGGAAGTTTTGATTTTCACCATTCTGTGTTGATTCACAAACTCCCAGAACTGGATACCAGGCGCAATAAGGATCTTGCAATGCTATACATTCTCTGTATAATAAAGTAAAAAGCATAAACTAATATTCCATTTATTTTTACGTTTGATTAAATTTTTATACATTAAAAAACATTTTAGGAGCAATATTAAATAAGGAATATAAGCAAACTATTAAACCTATGTCAAGTAAAAAAAAAAAATCTTATTTGCATATAATATTTAATTAAATAAAAAAAATAATACCCAAAAATATGTCATGTTTCTATTATTGAAATGTAACTTTTGATTCTATTATTGAAATGTAACTTTGATTAATAAGCAAACAAGTTGACACATACCGGCATGAGGAGGCTTTGTGGCATCTATGTAAAGGTATTGCTTTTACTTCAATATCTGTTATAATGACCAATTTTGAGTCTCCATCAGACTGCTTTTCTATCTGAAGATTATTTATCAACACAGGAGTTTCGAATACATGAATCTCTTCAACGATAATTGGTATAACTTGCCTAAAAATATAAATAAACAAAAAAAAATAGTGATTTATAAATATGGGATAAAGATGGGCTGGGTTATTACCTCGACTGACTAAATTGTTTAAGTCTACAAAAAATATGTTTAGGGTATGAAAGTTTTAAATAATCTCATCTTTGAATTATAACTTTTAAATAAGATAAAAAATAAACAAGATAA
>JABUQX010004359.1:0-16416 GCA_015478945.1 Trachelipus rathkii | reverse complement strand
GGTGCGGTGGGAGTCAAGTCGAACAAAGACATGAGTGCAGGAAGAAAGTTCCTTAGGGATATAGGAATGCATCCTTGTGTGGACGAGAAGGATTTGGTCTCCACGACGAAGCAGCAGCGCCTCAGCGGGAGATAAGCCAATCGGGGTCGGCTTGTAGAAATCGGAGGAAGAAGAACTGTGAGCAAGAAGTCACCAGGAAGCGAAGAGGAGACATAGCACTAATCAGCAGCCGAACAGTGCAGTATGCCTCATTAAACAGCTGAACGAATTGCAAGCATTTAACGAAAGGGAGAGCCGTCAGTTCCAATTTTCCCCGGATTGGCTGAGCTAGAAGAGAAGCTTTGCTGACTGGAACGTCAAACAATGCCGTTGCTTTGGATTGAAAGAGTCGTGTGAATTCTTCTCTGAACCGAAGAAGATTCGCATCAATCTGCTGCATCAGAAGGATTCAAAGGTCTACCTTCGGTCTCGTTGTGACAGAAAGCGGCACCGCAAAGCGCGAATGCCAATGAGCCAAGAAGCTTTAGCTTGATTCCGCGTTGGTGAACAGAGAGAGGGATAGCGCTCGTCCATCGTGTGAACCGATCTATGTGCACGTAAGAATGTATTTCTTAACGCGGCGGGAAGGAGGCAGAGGTCCAACGATGTCGATAGTGGACTACGTTCAATAGCGAGCACATGGGGGTAAGAGTGCCTAGCAGGGGAACTTGGTGTGAACGGTGGACCTTAGAACGCTGGGAGGGAATACAAGTGCGACACCAAGTTGCTACGAGTCGGCATTCAGATCAGGCCAGCACAAATCGGGCAAGCCAACAGCTGTTTGCGTGAAGCCTCAATGCCAGGGTCGGAAAGCGAGTGAAGATTGAGGAAATGACAGGCCTTACGGAAACGTGAGGTACAAAAAAGCGACGAGGAGAATCCTGGAGACTCGCACAGAAGTTTTCTTCTCTATGCCCAGGGAGTTTGGAGCCACATCAGCTTGAGAGAAGAGTTCTTGTGGAATGTGCAGGATCTTTGTAGTCCTGGGCACGTTGCCATAGCGTGTAGTCGTTGTTGGGTAAGGCTGAATCGCGTCGATTCATGCGGGAGAGAGCGTCAGGCAGTGAAGTTGTCGACATGAAATCATGTCCTGACATCAGTAGTGAACTGTGGGACATACTCAAAGGTGACAAGCTTCTCGAGGAGAATGCCGTTCGTTTCTGGAGACAATAGCGGAAGGTAAGTGGTTTGTGATGCAGTGAGTATGTGGAACTCACGACCCTCCAGAAAGTAGCGGAAATGAGGACGCGAGATACTCGCAAGTAACTCCCTCCCAAAAGCACTGTAGCGAGTCTCAGGAGGTTGCAACTTGCGAGGAAAAAGGCGAGAGGAGACCACACTCCATTCAGGTGCTGCTGGAGAACACCTCCGACAGCAAAATCGGAGGCATCTACCTGAACTCTGGTCGGAGCTGAGTCCTGGGGGTGGACTAAGAGTGTGGCAAAAAGCCAGTGCTTCTTTGGAAGCTTCAAAAAGCAGCGTAGCTTGCGTTCAGACCAGTCACTTTTGTAGAACTGCCCGGTGCTTGGGGCGGATGGTAGAGCTGTGAGGGTCGAAGATATCAGCGCCCTGATTTGAGAAAACGATGAAATAAGAAGTTAGCATGCGGGTACTGACGAAGCTGCTTCTGAGAGACAGGCCTAGGGAAGGTGCGAATGGCCTCGACGCGCTCTGCAAGAGGGCAAATGCCATCCGCTGAAACGAGTTTCGGTTATGAATAAGAGATGAGGTTTAGAGGAGGAGAGGTGATGTTCAACAATGAGGAAATTAGGGCAAAGACCTCAAAGATTGCAGAAATTTCTTAAAAGATTTTAGCTGCGTTTCCAGAAGCCCGACTGCAGCCCGTTTTGCACAAAATCGACTCTGAAACGCTTCGAATTGAAAAAAATTACATTAAAACCCAAATAGAGACAGCGAAATTTGAGTTCACGGCGGAAACGGCCGAATGCACCCGTCGGATCAGCTGACAATTGTAAACAATGCAAGAGTTCCATCCGTTCGGTCTTACTTTTTTGGGGGGGTAATATTATACTCTTGTACTTATATGTATCTAATTTATGAAATGATACGATATATAAGTACACGAAACTTAACATAAATGTTAACTAAAATATTTAAAAAACTTTTGGCAGTCATTTCCGACACATGTTTTGTAAAACATTTTGGTTTATCTATATTCATCCGCTCGCCCGCCCGTTTACTAATTCCCGATCGAATTCGAGGATTTAACAACGAGCGCCTGACTGTGACGTTTACATGACGTAGAAGTGCGCAAAAGGGCTCTGGAAACGATGCATTTGCGCCCTGTGTGCCCGTCCGGGCTGCAGTCGGGCTTCTGGAAACGCAGCTTTTGTATCAGAACAGGATGACAATTCCGTGACGTCCTCAACCCCCACCAATGGAGTTGATTATTCAACCTAGTGTGGGCCGTAGTGGGTCCTGCACATTACTTGCAGATATATATATATATATATATATATACTATATATACTATATATATATATATATATATATCATATTATATATATATATATATATAGCTTGCTTGTAGCCCCATCGTTCCCTCCTTACGAGACGCGTGCTATCCCCGGAGATGCTGTGGATGCATGGCCGGCTAGTCAGCAGATTCCGTCAGAACAAGAAAGTATCCGAAGTTCGTCTGATTGTATATATATTTCGATGTACTATATATTAGTGGTGATTATATATTCAGATAGCATGATATACTTAAGCAATAATATATAGGTGTTAATACGTGATATACTTTATCTAGGTGAGAGTAGGCATCTTAGACAGGGGATGGGTAATGAACTTATAGTGATGGAATGTTAAATTTGAATATAATCCTGAAGTTAGTAGGATGTGATGTGCACCATATAACGTGAGAGATGGGAGCGCATTCACATCTCTTAGGTTGATACGGTCAAGGTTTCTACCTATAATTTCATATATATATTATCATAAAAACAGTTCTTCTTATAATATATATAATATAAAACCGCGAACAAGAGTCAAAAGGTTAAGAACGAAAATGCTCTAAATCAGTTTTTTAACTCACTATATTATCTATATACTTAGAAAATTCTTATTAAAATATGGATAAACATAAATAATTAGTTCACTACATATATATAAATATCAGAGGGACGCCTGTCACTAAGTGCTGCGACTCTGAAGTAAGCTATAGACACAGGTTTTGAGCTTTTATCATTTATATTGTATAATTGATTATATAGTTATATGAGCAGATATATTCGATGATATATATATATATATATTTGAGTAGTATAATAGAGAATATATATATATTTATGCTGCGATAATGATAGAGTGTCAATTTATAATGAAATTATACGAGTATATAATGTGATAAAATGATTAATATATCGGATTACAGATAAGAAAATGTATCCATAATTTGGGTTTACTTCGTTCTATCCTAGAGAGTTAAGCTAATTAAAATGCTAAATAATAGTATGCAATATATATCGAAGGAAATTATGAGACAGATATAGGTGGTTCGGTGAATTTTCACTAGTATAACTTGCAGATTCACTGGTGGGGTTCACTGGGTGGCTCGGTCACCGTGTTTCTCTTTGTGTTTTTATAATGAGCGTGGTAAATTAGACATGTTAAATGAGTAGATATATAAAATTATATATATTTTCTCACATCACATAATAATAAAATAAGTCTGATGAAGTTCACGAAGCATAGTACTATATATATATAATATCATCATATAAGATTAACTTACATTACTAATTATGTATGTTTTTAATATATCTCTTTAAAGCACAAATAAGTAGATAAATAAATGTCACTGGGCTAGAACACCGAATGATGAATAATTCTCATGTGACGTAGAATAAGGATCTTTATCAATAACTCACTATTATAGCATAATGATAGATGATATGTTCTCTTATACTCTATTGTTATAAATGAAATAGTTGTGGATTGGATTTTAAAATTTAGTTTTTTGCAATACGTACAAAGCGGCAGTGATCAGGAGAGTGCGAAGTTTAAACTGGCCAAAGTAACACGTATTGTTTCAAAACAGTACAATAGGTGGGTTATATATTCTACTGCGCGCACTATACTTCATATCCAGTCACTTTCACAATTCCAGTTACCCCCATAATAAAAAGTGTGTATTAATTTATTGTAATATTATTTTATAGACATTTTTTTTATAATTGTATTAGCAGAAATACATTTCTAGTAATATAAGTATATATATATTATAAGTAATAATACAATTAAAATAAAAAATAATTATAAATTTGTATTAGATAAATATATTATAGTACCCTCACAAGAAGTGTTGTACCATTCATACTACCTCACTGAGGATGGGTGTAATTGGTAATACACCAAATATATATAATATTTTATTCTTATTTATGTATCATTATGGTGACATTATTTTAAAATATTATATCACTTATTAGAGGATATTGTTTATTGATATATGATCAGAATAATCTCGACATATCAACAGTGAGATTAAGTTAATAAACTAAATTTGATTATAATTGATGAATATATATGAATCTTATATACTCACAATTTTTATATGATTGCTATTTCTTCACCTATCCACTTCTATATCGTTAACTCCGCCCTTTATACTCATTTCACTTTGAAATGAGCTCTCACGCATGTACTTGTAATAATTAGAAGCTTCAGTTATTATAATATAACTTTAATAATATAAAAAATAACTTTTATATCTATCTCTATTTATATAAATATTTTGATATTTTATCTAACTTATGATACTTAATATTATATTCAAAAATTTTCTCACAAAGTAAAAAAATAAATCTAAAGTGTTAATAATTAGGGAAAAAGAGGGTAGATACTCACGTGAAGGCCTATAGTAATGCTACCTGGAATAGAGAAACTTATATAATAAAATTAATATAATAGATTTATTAAATTTTGACTTTAATAAAACTTATATATATGTAGCCTACTGTTAAATATATATTTTCTCACATCATTCAATAATATAGACAGGTAAAATACTTACTATATAGCTTAAATGCATATGGAATTAGGTTTCTATTGACTTTTTTGTGAATAATATTCTTATAGAGTTTATTTTGAATTTGTCTTTGGGAATCTATATCACTTGATTTCTTCTTGGACTCTCACTCTACATTTATATTAATACTGATGTTAAACACCCTTATAATTAAATATTCTAGGTTGTAATAATTCCCATCTACTGATTTGTAGAATACTCACATCATAAGAAGCATAGTAATAGATATATATTCCAATCGAAATACTAGCGTATAATATACATATGATTATTGATAATATATATAGATTTGTTCACACTATATACTATCACCTATATAAGTATTTAATAGCCTATAATTTTTTACTATTTGTAATAAATAAGAATTATATTTTATAATTGTTATATTAATAACTTTTAATTTTTGTCTTGAACAGTCATTAAAAATCTTTGTGAATAAGGCTGAAATGAGGATATTAAACCTTGAATGTAATTATATATTATTTATAAAAGCTGAATGAAGAAAGATGATACATGAGTGATTATATTATATATCATATTTTATCAGTACAAGTGACACTGTTGTATTACATACATAATTTAATAATTTTTAATTAAAAATTAATTTTAGTATTCTTTATTCATAATAGAACTTGTGATTATTTTTATTGGTGCTTTAAAACATAATATATATAAATATATTAGTTATTTTGTAATATATCTACCACTTATTAAGTTCAGGCTACAGTTCACTTGATATGTCATTGTGAGTAGGTAGCTGGTAACGATGGGTCATTTAATAGAACTTAGCGCATTAATCAGTAGAGAAGACTATTTCGTCTTTAAACTCAGTTTTCTTATTATTTTTTTTTAATAGTACATTTTTATATACATTTTTATATATAAGTTTATTTATATATTTTATTACTTATAGTATTTTAATTAAATAGTTATATGGGTAGATTGTAAATGTGTGAAGAAGCTTTTGTATATATAGGTACACATAAGTTTGGACAACTGAACGCTCAAAAAATAGGTTTTTTCCCTGTATATGGTCACAGTAAGGTTTTAGCACTTATAAACTCTCTATATAATACTGTGATATTGATTTTTTTTAGCTTGTCATACATATTTTCTGAAATTGATTGCACTATGACTTATTTAATCTAAAATGAGCACATATACTTTACGGCCGTCATACAGGCCAGAGATCCTTTATTTTAAATGATTTCAAAGAAACATGGGTGATACGATATTAAGCTAGTGAGTGAGTACTTATAAATACTTTTAAATACTAACTTACCATTATTATGTAATAAGAACATATCATTTACAAAAAGATAGTGTAAATGAGATCTTACAATAGACCGATTGATTTCGCGCTAATAATAAAAATAAGAGAGAGTCATACACTATAGAATCTGATATAATATCACGAGCACATAATTATGCTGAGAGTGAGCATAATTTTAGCGTGACAGCTAATTGTGGACCATCACATCAGGTGACAATATTTGTTGTGTGTGGCGAACTGTAAAAAAATATAGAAAAAAAAATAACATAAGAGAGATGCGAATATCTGATGAAAAGCTATTTAATTGACCTGACGAATATTTAGAGCCATATATTATGATATATCCTTGTGTTATACATATTTATGAAATTTTATATTGTGAAAACATTTACTCGATAAGAGACTACTATGATATAGTGACACTTATTTAGTAAAAATGTGATGTGACTAGCTAGGTGTTCTTATTATATTAATTTAATTTTGAGGTACGCTATTGATATATATATATATATTACTCCTAAAAATCTTGCAGTGAGTTATAAAATAATACCAGATGTATATATAATTTTATTATGCTCTAGTTAGATGAATAGTGAAATTTTTACATAATAATTTAATATTATATATAAGTATTATAATATATATTTATGTGTTTATTTTTAAGTGAGGTTGTGTGATGATTATTCATTTAATGATGAAATGTCATAAAATACTTGGATGTGCAAAAACGGTCCAAAATTATTATAAAAACAACTGCATTACTGGTCACAAACTATTGAAACTCACATGGTGATGCTCAGTGAATCATAATTACAATACTTGGAAATACCATAAAATATTAAAATTTTATCAATAATAGTGAAGTAATATCTGAAATATTGCTAATATAAGTACTAAATCTCCTTGGTTATATCTGTGTAGGGGGCTCGAGCCAACGGGGGACACAATGGGTTTACGAGCTACGTTATTTCAGCTATTTACCCCGTAAGAGTGTTGCTCTGCAGAGAAAGCAATGTCCTACCACAACGCGACACTGCACTCTCTATATTGTGCATTCGGAGAGACTGGGAGTTTCCGATGCACATAGCGCAGGAGAGGAATTGAATTGTTCGTGAGTCACGTAAGTGTGAGAGGATCGGTAGAGACACACACGCAGCTCCTGACAGCTGAAAGAGGAGTAAAAGTAATGGAAGAATTTAATGACAAATATTTCAGTCCATATAGAGTGAATATATGTTCTAAGTATAATCACATAATATGTATTAACATTATAATACGCATAAAGTTTAACTTTTATAATTTCAAGCTAAAGATGTCCTTAAATAAAATTCAAAGCGAAATGACATTAATGACTTATATTTTCCTCATTAGTGTCCTTTAATCATCAGTTTATTTTAGAAATAATAAAATCATTATATAAGATTATATTAAAAACCTGTTTTAATAACTCTTGGCTTACATGTATTTAACCTAATTATTACTTATACCACACGAGTATATTTTCTCATTACTGCGATATTAATATTCAGCATGCACTCTTGTCTCAAAAGCCACAATAGGTTGAGAAGAAGAAAAAATGGGAAAGAATAAAGCCTATTTTGAGTGACACGTTACAAACTAATTTTCTGTGTGTTGTAAGAAGTTCATTTCATCGTAGTTTTCTGCTCTTCATTTCCCCAAGAAGTCAATAACAGATTTGAAGGTTTCTCAAACTGCTTTCTCTTTCCATTGAACATCCCTATTAAAGGGTTCGTTCTTAACCAGTTGATAAATCTGCTGGCCAATGTGGGAATTTCCTCCTTAAATACCTCAAACTTATTAAATACCTCAATAGGATTTATTGTTTTCATAAAAATTCTTCACTAGCCCGAGTTTAATATGTGAAGGTGGCAATATGATTTTATTACGGGCAAATAAGGGTGTGTTCTGGATATTTTTTTTCTCTGGTTCCATCAGTTTCCTTTCAGGCCAGTGTTTTCTTTTATAGTGTGAGAACCTATCCCGACTGTCTCACTCGTAGATAAAGCAACACTACTTGGTATACCCTAACTGCATTGCGAGTAGGGTGGCAATAACCTTCAGATCTACAAATATCTACCATTGATGGTCTTCATATTTAATGGTTTAATAAAGCAATTTCATATTTACATAGCTCTCCTTCGAATATACTGTCTGAACTACAGGAACAGATGGCAGTGAATTTCCATTGTGAAGCAAAACCGTTTTCAAATTTAACTTAAAGAGAGTCTAAAAGTTTCCAGTCTTGAGGATTATGTGAAAACTCAGGATGTTCTTCACAACTACCCTCCATGTCTTCATCGTCCTCTAAAACGTAATGTTTTGGTGGGATACGAACAGGCACATCATCTTCGTGTGCTACTGGTCATATAGCTGATGATTCGCTTTTATACAAAATTAAATATAATATAATAAATATAATTAATTTATTATATAATTAATTTATTATATAAATATAATTATTTATATAATAAATTCTCGATATTCCGTTTTGAAGAGGAAACATCATGCAAAAATAAGAAACCTTTAAACGGTTGGTAGGTTCTTGCTACATCATGGGAAAGACCAAATACCCTGACAGTACTTTATTATTTAATTAACCAGGGAAGTGTACCCTACACGAATTGCAGCAAATGTGTAGTAACCAGGATTTATCCTCCTATTTTAGAATCAAAATAATGGTAAAATGGTATCTTTATTAGTGGAGTAATTTCACCTTTCTGTGACGTAAAAGTCACTTCACCATCCACATAAACACAAATTATTCACACCATTAACACATGTACTCGTCATCTAAAAACTGAATTAATCTGAAATGAAATAAAAAAAATTAAATAGAAATGACAGAAAATTCCCACGAGCTAATAATTATTTACAGAAATACAGATGATTCACAAGAGCTAAAACTTTTTAGAACTGACAGAAGACCGACACGATTTAGGTTTCTGTATAAAAATATTCAATCAGTTGTCTCTAACCAAAATTTTTAACACTCAGAATATCTTTCTCAGTGAGAGGTTAGGGTTTGATCCCAAGTCCGGATTCTAGGTAGAGATTACCTAGAGTAGTTCCCCTCCTAGAATAGGTCAGCTAGGGTAGTGCCAGTGAGGTGTAAAACTTTAAAAATAATATATTAAAATCTTCATTTCCATTCAGAAGTTTTAGATTATATATTTTTTATATAATTTTAATTTTTTTTTTCTAAACTAAACAGATAAGCGACTTACAAGCTGAAAGATCAGCTTTGAGATCGTACGCATATTACTGTTTTCAGCAAAAGTCTTGAGATCAACACCTGTACCGTCTATCCTGCAGGATACCAGTATCTGCACGATAGAATGTAAAGGACGCGGACGATTGAGAAGTGAGCCTTGCGTATACTCATCATCATAATCACGACCTAATGTTACATTCACATGGCAAACTGAGTACCTCTAAAGACCGAAAGTGTAAATTTAAAGGCGGGAATTCCTAGTTTTCCAGAATAAGCATCGTGTTCTACAATTCTATTATTACATTCTGAGGTAAGCTACATTGACGATTTGTAGTATGATTCATGACTTGATAATCCTTGGGTAAAGTTAAAGAATTTTTAGTCTCCAATTCTCCTTGAGTTGGATATTTTGCCTGTTATCAGAGCAAACAGAGATTTCCTGCTATTGCCATATGTTTAAAGGGAGATATTTTCACTTTACGTTACAGTAGAGATAAGCATCCCAGTAATTGAAAAATAGGCTTCTGGAGCGGTAGTTGTGGACTGTAGCGTTGCGTGAACATTAAGCGCAAATGAGGAAGTAGATCATAGTTAACCTGATGCGGTGTCCACTTGATGGTAGAATAAGTCTTTCCTGAGAGAAGATATATCCCGTTTACACGTTCCATAATGATTCGTAGGTGTTATTTTAGATAGCAGTCATGGTTGTCCGCTATGTTTCTCTAACATCTTTTAAGATGTTAACCCACATGCTTGTAAATGGGACTGTCTTAGCATCATCTGAATAAGTTTAGCAACAGTCGTCACATATAACTTCGATAAGGAGTAACTTGCAGCCTGATGTCTCCTAGAAGATGTTTCATTTAAGAAACACCTCAGTTGATTGAAACATGGTATACAGAAATTTTTCTCCGGTGGATACTATGCTGTCGGTGCCTGTGAGATTTGAACCATCTTCGTTTACTAACTTAGTCTGCAGATATGAAAACACATTCGAAGGATCAAGGTATTGGTCAGAAGTGCCAGGGATGTTGAATTCGAGAGGTACATCTTCGTAGTTTGCGTAGATGGCCGGAAGCGGGGTGTAATACCTAATATAAATTGGCATTCACTCACACTCGATCTGTGTTAGGATTCAGCACAAAGAGCATCCAATTTTGGCTCTTACAACAGTCGGCGCTGGAGGATGAGAAATCATCGTTGCTACTACAATCGCTTGACGTTTAATGAGGAGGAGAGGTATGTTTAAACATTCCGCTGATATACAAATAGATTGCAGATTGATTTTTTTATGTGTAAAAAAGTTTACCACTTATTCACGTGATATTAGAGAGGCGAAACACATCAGATACGCTTTTTCTTATAGTGTCCTCTTATTATGTCCTCTTTAATGTTTCTTTACGACCACCACACCCTTGACCAGTCATTCTTGCGGTCTTATTTTTCGGTTAACATCGTTCTAACATTTCAGCTGAACAGTCCGGTATGCGAGCGTTTTCAGCAGCACTACGGAGGGTATCGACCCCCCGCCATTAAATATCCTGGATTGTGTTTTCCTGTTCTGGCGCTTGTTTACGCAATGTAGTTTACATCCTGATTTAAACAGCGGAATAGCTCTACGAAATAACGCGAAGCAAAAAATCCACTTAAACCATACCCCCTCTGCATTCTGGATCCCCTGAGTGTTTTACTTCTTGTCCGTGTATTATTATTATTTCCGAGCTTCTTTCTTAATGTGTACTTTAACCGACTGCTGTCCCTTTCGTGAATGGTATGGGTTTGCCTTCGACGTCTCTTATATAAAGCGAACGGAACTCAGTTGGGTTACTCACACTCAAACATTTAGAAAACTTATAACTTACGTCCTTTAGGAAAATGAAGCTACTCTTAACAAAAGAGCGTTGTAGTGATTCGCCTTAGGCATACTGATGGTCGTACAATTATCTCAGTGATAACATAGCCTACCTGGATCTTTGAACATTTAAGTACTTCTTTTTTTTTTTGTGTGTTTTTTGGAGAGGGGGTTTTTTTTTTTTTGCAAGCATACAAAGATGGTAATGAAATCGTTGGTGTTCCATTTTTTGAGACTTTACCTCTTCCACGTTGTATATACGCATTAGATCCTTGGAGAGATGGTTTGAAATGATTTCCGATGATTTTGTATACATGTGAGTGAAATTACAAATTAATGACAGATTAATGACAAAATAATGCAAAAATAATGAATACAGGTTCACTGCTCATGAGTTTTAATGTGATTAAGCACTGGTCTTTCGGTTAACGCGTTTATTAACAAGAAACACTATATTTTACATATTTGACTATCTTCAAATTCTTTGTTAGGGTCGAATGAAACACATCCGTAGACCGGAATGTATAGCTGACCGGCTCTAAAAAAGAAATTTTTCAACGAAAATATTCATTGGTGTCCTCGTTGATGGTTGCATATGTAGTTTACTTTTTATACATTATTTAACGATTATTAGGGTTAGGACCTATTATAGGGATAAAGCCAAGAGGTCTTGCAGTGATGATCTATATATTTAAAGTATTCATTTTCGTTGAAAATAGCCTATGGCATCTGTTCCTTTGATAGCTTCTTTTACCTTATCCACTATTGCAGCTTCATTAACTGAGAACGTATTGTAGTACCATATATCATACTCAGTAACTAGTTCTTGAAACTCTTTGCCTACAAATTCTGTACCTTTATCTGTCCACATCAGTTGAGGATTAACGTATTATCCTCAGTTTATAGATTTCTCTGACTGCTGCAGCTACCAGTCTTGACTTTTTATCTTTTCAAAGCCTTTACATAAGTACCGGAATTTATACTCTATCACAAAAAGGAATTGTATTGATACCCCTCATTTGTAAACTCTTATATTTTATTCATTTCAGTTTTAAATTAAATCACCATACATTATCTAAGTGGAGGGCTATGGTTTTTCGGGTTGAGAAATTTTTTCCGTAAGGAAGCCTAGACGTAAAGCATCCTCACTTTCTAAATAATTTTTCAATTCTTTTTTATTTCAATATGAGGAAACTTGTAGCGAACCTGGAAAGCCCGTACCAGAGAGCTGTAAGGCTGTGTCATGTATAGTAATATATCGACCGCCTCCTTAGCCTCCATGGCCAACAATAGACATTATAAATAAAAAACATATTCTTTATACTGATAGGGGATATAAAAACAAATGTCGATATGAAATATTTTATTTTGTAATTACAAAATATGATTAACTATAGTTAAATGACAGTCTAAAATACAAACGATACAAATCACTTATAAAAAGATACAATAAATAATTAGAACTAATCCATTTTGAAGCGGTGTGGTTTTTTTCTTATTCGTCCTGCACTTGAACGTAATGTATTTATTTCTACTTAGCATCTTGTATCTATGCGAGTGCAAAAGAAGTTACCAGAGGCGCTCACGTGTCAGGTCTAGGAGGCCAGTGAATATATCGCAGTTCCGTTAGATCTTTGTTTAGTCGGATTAAAGGTCTCGGGAAGATGTAATTGTTTGAAGTTCTTGTTTGATCTTATTCCATCCTCGCACGAGAGCCTTCTTCCGAATCACGCGAGAGATTCGGATAATCAAGTCAACAAGTTATTCCGATCCGGCTATTGTTTCTCCAGTCAGATTAATAGATTTGGCCGAGTTTCATTCCAAGGTAGCTGGATCTATTTAAAATCTATATAGAGCTAAACCCGTTTTCTTGTTCCTCATTGGTAAGAGCTTTCCTCCAGTACATGTTAAAATTATCTTCTCTTTTCACCTCGATCTTAGTGATCTGTGTTAGAGCTGAAATCTTCCTTAGAGTGAATTTAATAAAACTTGTGATCTCTAAATTTTTGTATAGCGTTTTGTATAGATCTTTTTTCAAAATGGAAGTTATATTAGCAAGAGTTTAATATTCGATACAAGTCCTTCTCGTAATTATTTATCTGTTCAAGCTTGCGGATCAGAAAACTCAAGGCTGCTGTTGAGTGCAACGTGATAAGGGTTCATACATGGCTGAGCGCAATTGAGAGTCTTGATGGTGGTTGTTGATGCGTGTTGCTGTTGTGGTTGCTTTGTTCTGGTTGATGTTTGCTGTTGTGTTGTGTTGTTTGCTGTTGAATGTGTTGCCGAGTAGGGTCCTGTATTATATTTCGATGCTTCTTCATAATCGCGTGTAGGTAAAACCACAGCCTGCGTTGCATTATTGGGCAAGCCACCGCTGGGTATTCAAAGGGGCTATTGCTTGGAAAGCAGTAAAGGTAGAAGCACACCCATCGCTCCTTTGTGTAGTAGCTTCTTTTTATTTTAGCTTTCTTACGTTACCAGCAAGTTTTTTAAATGATGTTTCTATGACGACGCGCAGCTTTACCCTCTGAGGTCTGTTTAAAGGAACATTTCCTTTTATAAGAGTTAGGCATAACTTCGGCTATACATTGAACAAATTTTTCATGCTTCACAGATGCAGTCTACGTTTTTACAGTATGAGTATTTAGATTTTAAATGTTCTTCCATAAGAGGTAAAATTTCTACTAGAGTAGCTCATTATTCAGAGTATGTATACGTCTCAGCCTCGTTGAGGTATGATGTTTGACGCAAGCAACGACTCGTGTGGTGTCTTTGGGTGAACGCTCACAGAGTAAATAACCAGTGAGGTTATAGATGTAACTTCTTTACTATACTTTTAAAGCTCTTTACGCTGATAGGGGACATCGGTTCGGGCCTACACATTGACTTGACTTATTCTCTTCTGTGCCCAAACGAAGATTAAATCTGTGTATTAAAGATACATCAGGCATATACTTATTTTGGAATGAGATCATTCTGAAGTTAATAAATACACGTGACGTGATTAGAATGAGGAGAGTAAAACTGTAAGGTTTGCTGCTATATCCTCATGTCATTTATGCATTCAAATCGATCAGATAATAACTTTTTATGACGTGGTAAACATTGAAGGTTTCTTATATCATACTAACCTTCGGTGAGATTGAATTACATCTTTGTATCATTAACACTTTTCTGGCTAAACACTTGTAGCACCATAATGATTTTAAAACAGGCTTCTCGTTCGAAGATCTCAACCTCTTTTAAAATGTTTTAATAACAGAAAGGTTTTCCCGCAGCCTGTGGACCAGCCACAAGACATGGTGGCAGGTGCACGGACATAAATTTCACCAAGGCATTATAGGTTAACACCCAAAACACTAATGACCAGAAAGGTCTGCACTTAGTATAAACGCTTTAAATAAAACTGTTTCTTTTTCCCGCTTATTATCCAAAGAACTTATTTAATACTAATGAGAAAGAAACTTGAATCAATAGATCAATGACTCAAGTATGATCGATGGAAGAGATAGGAGGATGTTTGATTACTGAATTTACATGCTATTTTACATGCTTTAGGCAGTATGTAAAACCGATACAATTTAATAGAAATATACTTGAGATCAAGTAGAGTCAATAGATCAAGTAGATCAATAGCTCACTAGAGTCAGGGAGGATAGAAGGTGGTTTGATTTTACTCATTTACTGAGATTTACTGCTTAGAGATATGTAAATAATGCTAATTGTTTAAAAGTTATAATACGAAAAAATAAAATAAAAGTTTTTGAAGAAATGTATAGCAAAATATGACTTGAATCAATGATCAAATAGATTCATAGATCAATAGATCATTGGTAAGGGTAGAGAAGGTGGCTGGAAGCGTTGAGGTAAATGTTTGAGAGGAGAGTTCTGCTTTAGTAGTATGTAAAAATGCAAATTTTCTAAAGTTATAAAACGAAATAAATAAAAGTTTTGAAATATTAAATACAAAATATGATGAATCTAATAGATCAATGATCAATAGATCAAAGACACTAGATCATGAAGGACAGGAGGGTAGGTTGGGTTACTTGATTTACTGATTTACTGATTTACTGAATTACTGATTACTGAAATTACTGAGTTACTGACAAAGAAGCTGAACCGAACTTAACAAAGAAATGTAAATAGAACTTGTTACATGTATGAAACTGAACAGAACTTAAGATGGTTAGTAAAACAGAATGTGATTGAAGAAAACAAGACAAAAATAAATAAAAGTTTTTTTAAAAATAATAATCAATAGAATCAATAGATCAATAGAGTAATAGATCATAGAATAGGAGGGCAGTATTGATTTATTCATTTACTGATCTACTGATTTACTTCTTTAGGAGTTTATGATTTATGATTTATGATTTACGATTTATGACTAATGATGTAAGAATGCAAATTGGTTTAATATAAACATAAAAGAAGTAAAATTTTTTAGTTAAAAAAAATGTTTGAAGAAAACAAAACGAAAAAATAAATAAAGTTTTAAAATATATAGATTCTTTTTAAATTAAAAATAAATTAACTAAAATAAATAAGTAATAAAACTTGCAAATTTAGAAAGCGAATGGCTTATATTAAAATATGAACGACCTTAGAAATTCCAAGACATGTCGCAATATTTTAAGATATATTTTATATATTACTATATATAATTATTATATAATTATATATCTATATATATATATATATAATATATATATAATAATATATATATATTATATATATACTATATATTATATTATAGTTATAATATTAGTATATATATAGTTAGTTAGTTAGATAGAGAGAGAGTATTTTTATATGTATGTCCACTTTGGTTGTTTGGTATTAGGTATAGTGATTCTTCAACTTCGTTAACAGGTGATTGACATGTTTATGTTAGTGCAAGACAAAAATGTGTCAATTACAAGACATCTGGTGCTTCTGTTCAACCTTTACCCTAATCTCTCTCT